>PVHP010025092.1:0-19889 GCA_004024765.1 Zapus hudsonius
ACACACTTGGGCCAGGAAGACCGGGATGAGTACTAAGATATACAGGATCCCTTGCCACAAGGACTAATACAGACAGCCCACGAAGGAGGATATACAACTGATCAGGGATGGGGAGGGGGGGAATGGGGGAAGTCGGGATAACAACGCATGGTTTGCCCACTAAATAATGTAACTCATTATGGACAATAAATATTAAATTAAAAAAAAAAAGGTGGAGCACAGGCTGGCCTCGAACTCCTGATCCTCCTGCCTCTGCCTCTCCTACCCCATGGACTGATCCAGTACACCCACAAGGAGGGTCCCCGGTGGGTTGGGGACAGGGAGGGTAATGGGGTTACCATCCTAAGACTTGTTCATACAGTGTATGTAATTATGGATAATAAAGACAAAAAAAAAAAAAACCCAAGGTGGATCACATACACCTCAAGGTGCTCCTCTGACCTCCACAGGCATGCGGTGACGCGTGCATGCCTTTGCACACATACAAATGAAGAAGTAAATATTTTTTCAAAATTTGGGAAAAAAAGAAAAACTCAGAAATTTAGTGAGTGAAAATGTTCCACTGGAGAGACATCAAAATTTCACAGGGTACTAGGAAAACTCGGTGAAATATGTGCACATTCACATCTGGTGAAAGGAAGAATCTCTCTCCTTCTCTATTGCGCTAGCTCCCAATGCCTGCCATCATGCCAGACACATCCCAGGTTGTTGGTAACCATTTACCAGGCACATGAGGAGGTGATTCAGTGTTCTGAATTTGACCACTAAAGGAAGCCTTTATCATTTATTGATGATTCTTATATATGCATATGATGTATCTTGATCATCATCCCCTCCCATTACTTTCTCGTGACTCCTTCCCACCCCCACTTCTGCTGAACCCCTTCTTCTTCCCAACCAGTCCCCCTTCTACTTTGATATCTCTTTTTAAAATAATGTATTTTAGGTATTTATGAGAGAGAGAGAGAGAGAGAGAGAGAGAGAGAGAGAGAGAGAATGGGCACACCAAGGCCTCTTGTCACTGGAAACAAACTCCAGACACATGTACTACTTTGTATATTGGCTTAGGCTTTGCAAGCAAGCATCTTTAACCACTAAGCCATCTCTCCAGCCCAGAAGGAAAACATAAATTAAACAAATTGACTCAAGAATACCTAGGAATATCCAGCTGATTGGGGATGGGGAGGGGAGCATTGGGGAATTGGGGATAACAACTCATTGTTTGCCCACTGAATAATGTAATTCATTATGGACAATAAATATATATTTAAGGAAAAAAAAGAATACCTAGGAAATATAAACTGACCAAAAATCATGGGTGAAATTGACTTAAGTCAATTTAGGAAGACATAATCTTCCTAAAGGGGTAAAACTTGGATGACTTTATGAGCAAATTTTTCCAAGTTTAAAGGAAGGGAACAATTCTAAAATGATACAGTCTTTTCCAGAGTAAAATGTATGGATATGTACGGACAGCTTCCTGATCCATGCTCAGGAGTTAGCATCACTCTGTTAGGGAAATCAAATGACAGAATGTGCAGAATCAGCCTCGGGGTCTCACCTAGCCTGAATTCATGGCAATCCTCCTCAAGTCTTCAGATGAGAGGAGTGAGCATCATGGTGTTGTTTGAAAACTCCTTAAAAGCTCCCTTGGGTCCACTCTCCATTCAACCAACATGGACCCTTCTGTATCCTAGGGGTGCTTCTCCCTCTCCACTCACTCACTCTCGACTTGACTCCCCATCCTGACCAGGATATCCTAGATGTGGAGCTGGGCCAGTCTCCCTGGCCCCTCCTCTCACAGGCAAGGGCGAGAAATGATTGCTGGGTTTGTTAAGCAAGGTCAGCCATGAGGCTGCCCTCTACCACCTTGGGTCATTGCAAACCCACTGCATCATCATCTGATGTCCTTCTGTTTCAGAAACTTTCTGAGCTCATCCACTTCTACCCAGGGTCTTAGCTGAGAGACAACACACCAGGGCCATTCGGCCTACTGTCAACCAAGAAAGAAACTATCCTATTAGACCTGCTTGGTTCAGACCCCTGAGCTAACCACCCTCCATCCACCTCAGCAGAGAGAGATTTCAGAAAGCAAACAGCAGCTCTCCTGCCCATCTGATGCTGAAGCAGATCCCCACATCCTGTGCTTAGGAGGAAATGAATCTTCCCCTCCACCTACCAGCTGTCTGGAAACCAAGGACGGCAGGCACAGAGAGCCTGGGAAGGGCTGTGGAAATGCTCACGGTGTAGTTGGTGCCTCTGTACAGGTGGAGGCACACTTCTGGGGTCCTGCTTTCTGTGGTCAAGTTGATTGTCTCCTCACGAACTGGTTCTACGGGGTCCAACTGCTGTTTTTTGATGTGTATCTTTGGAAGAGGAAAGATAAGAGAATCCACCATGAATCCAGGAACAATGACTAAGGCTTGTGCTGGACTTCCTACGATTCCCTCGAACACTGCACTGCTCAAGCAGAGAGGAGACAGTCAGCCCCCTATCTGAGAATGAGGTCTGATCAGTGCAGGAACCAGGTGAACCCGAAGCAATGAGGACTCCACTGAGGAGCGCTCTTTTAACCACAAATGATCTTCAGTAAAAGAAGGCAGCCACAAGCTGAAGGCCGTTAGCTATGACCCATTACCAAGCGAGCAGCTGGTCCAGGCTTGCTCTGGGCGAGTGAAGTCAAGGTGCTTGGAAACGAGCAGCAATGAGGATGCCAAATATAGACTCACACCCCCACAGATACACTCCACTAAACGACAAATATGTCAAATATAAAACAATCCAAATATCTTTATTTTTTTAAATATTTGATTTATTTATTAGAGAGAATGTATGTGAATATTGGCATGTCAGGGCCTCCTGCCATTACAAATGAATTCCAGGTTCATATGCCACTTTATGCATCTGGCTTAAAAATGTGGGTACTGGAGAATCAAACCTGGGCTATCAGGCTTGGCGAGCAAGCACCTTTAACCACTGAAGCATTTCTCCAGCTCCAATCCATATACCTTTAAAATTCCATTTACTTTGAAATTAAAAAGGAATTAGACTGACTAAGCATTTTCCTATTTCTCATTTAAACCATATAGTTGATAGGAAAGCTAACATAATATGATCTGGTTGTTATTTTCCAAATTATAGGTGCATCATTCTCTTATCTTCATGGCTACTTACAAGATCTGTTAAGAAAAGAATCACTTCTTTCTAAGGGAGGGAGGTAAAAGTATCTTCTAAATTTGGTTTTTGAATTTGTGGTCTTGTTTTAACTTTTGTGTTAGCTTAAATGAAACATGCAAATAGGTGTTTTCAAGAGTCTTAGTTTAAGGAAGTACAGTATGAAGTTTACAAAATAAAGGAAGTTCACCTAGTCTTGACTACGTAAGCAAGATAATACCAAACGATACCAAGTGATTATTAACTGCTGCTTTATAAACCGAAATATCTGCATGTAGGAAGGAAGGATTGGAGGGAGGGAGGGAGGAGGAAAGAAGAAAGGAAGGAGGGGAGGGGAAAAGGAAGGAGAGAGGCGTGGGAAGGGGAGGGGAGAGTGAGGAGTGGGGGAGGGAAAGGAATGGAGAGGGGAGGGGAGGAGAGGGGATCAAGGAGGGAGAGGAGGGAAAGGGGGAGGGGAGGAAGGAAGGGAGGGACGGGGAGGAAAGGAAAATCTGGTTAGGGAATTCCTATGGAAAGCAAGTCACACTAACTCTTATTTCCATGGGTTGCCATTTCTGCACTAGCAGGAAAAAGTATATCACGTACCACATATCCGATCTTGGAATTTATTGTTCCTGAGTTTATCTGCCACCTCACACAAGTGTTATTAAACACAGCTACATCATTAATTTCCACCATTATTTCTAGAACAGAAAAAAAGAAAGAGAATCAGCTTATGAAATGAATCAACAGGCATGGGGAAAAGCCTCGTGGAGACAGCTCATCTGTGCAGCTGTTCTCTGTTGATGGCCTCTCATGCTGAATTCAAGCTGTCCCAGGCCCATCGCCCAACTTCCTTCATCATGAATGAGCCTGGCTGGGCAGAAAAAGGCAAAGAAAGATTCCTACTTGGGGATGAGGAAGAACTTCAGCCTGTGATTAGCCTGATGGGCCACTGGATGCCACTGGTGTTCCACTCAGGAGGGACGAACAGGGCCTGGAGTTGAGTTCTGAAGGGAATCTCTCCTACAACCACACAGGTGAGATCCGCTTGGCCTTCCTCATCCCAGCTGGGTGGTGGGACACTCATTCAGGTTACTGTACTTCCCAAGAGGAACACCAGGCAGGATGATCCCTTAAGAGGAGCATGGGATGAACTAAATAGATTATCCATAGTCCTTGGTTACCCTTGGGATTCCTTAGCAGAAGGGATACATCCCAATCTATGATGAAGCCAAGATTCTCTGGGTTATGCTTTTTAAAAAAAAATAGTAATAATTTGCATTTATATTTCATAGATGAATCTGCAAATGTGAGAAAATAGATTAGGGCCTTGGCTCCCTGAGGTGACAGTTTCCAATGGACCCAGCCAACCAACCACTTAAGTTGCTCAAAGTGGGAGAACCTACCTTTTCATGTCTTTAAAATCAAATTCCCTAAAGATAAGTAAAACTATCTCTTTTTACAAATGACACGATCATATATGTAGCAAAGCCTATGGAATTTAAATACAAAGAAACTATTGAGGTTAAGAAAAGAATTCACAACACATGATGTGCTCATACAAGTTTCTACTTAACAAAAAAAAGAGTTCAGTAAGGCCTTGGGATCTAAGGTTAATACACAAAAATCATTTGAGCTTTTATCCACAAGAAATGAATGATTCAAAGTCAAATAAAACAATTGTATTTATAACAATAAAAAAGTGTCTGACACTTCCCATGCAAGACCTTCATAAGAGGAGGAAAACATGGAAACAAAATAGAAAATAATTGAGGGGGGAGGGGATATGATGGAAGATGGACTTGAGAAGGGAAAGTGGGGGTGGGGAGGGAATTATCATGGTTTATTGTCTGTAATTATGAAAGCTGTCAATAAAAAGGTTTTTTTATTCTAAAAAAAGAAAAAGAGGAATAAAGAAAAAAGAAAGCCAAGCTAGTAGAAACCCTTATGCCCGTCGAGAAAGGAATCTTCATGTCATCAGCAGGAACACTCCCCAGCTTGACTCAAACATTCCTGATGAGTCGGGAATTTCTTCTAGATAATTCGGTCTCTCTCAGTCTCTGTGCCAGCCTTGCCAAAGGCACTGGCAGCATGAGCACACCTGCCTCCTGTTCTGGTGTTCTCTTGCTACGGCTCCCACATGCCAGGTCCATGCAGGCTGGCACAGCAAAGGAGTTAAAATCTATGAGGCCAGGAGCTAGTGTATGAATCCTCCCCCTGCTGCAGTCCTGTCCTTAAAAGACTTCTGCTTCCATAGCCTCTCAGAATGCTGTCACAGCACTGAAGCTGTCCCTCCCACTCAGTGCAGAGCTGCACAGTAAGGCTATGGCTCTCTCTTCCCTTGTTACTCCTCTCTGTCACTCCTGCCGCCCTGGATTTCATTCCCTATTACATCACACACAGAAAGCCCTCTCCCTGCCGCTTCCTGAAAGCCCAAGGTAAGACCTCCATCAGGACAACGGTACCTCTTCGCCTCAGGAAATGGCCCATGTTCCTTCCTTACAGTGAATCTCTTTCAGCCACAAGAAGGAAGCTTAGGCAACTTATTTCTCCTGCCCAGAACCAAGGCCAAGTTTGGGTTCACCTGACCTACCAACCTGTCTGCCCATCAGTGATTTTACGTCTTTATTAAAAATCATTCATTTGAAAAAAAATTTTTTTAAATCATTCATTTGGGCTGGAGAGATGGCTTAGCGGTTAAGGCATTTGCCTGCAAAGCAGAAGGACCTGAGTTTGATTCCCCAGTGCCCATGTAAAGCCAGATGCACATAGCGGTGCATGTCGTTTGCAGTGGCCGGAAGCCCTGGCTCCCATTCTCTTTCTCTCTGTCTGTCTCTCTCTCTCTCTGCCTCTTTCTCTCTCCTCTCTCTCAAATAAATAAATAAAAATATTTTTAAAAAATCATTCAATTGCAGCATTACCTGGATTCTATGTCCCACCTCACTTGTTTTGGGGTAAATCCATGTCATCTATTGGTAAATGAGAATAAACTGAGGCAGAGAGAAGAAATCGGGAAAACTCCTGCAGAGATACCTAAATATTAGCCACGGCATCCGAAGAACTCATGGGTGTCTATGTCAATGCTTCTCTTCAGAGCACAGATAATTTGAAAGAAAGAAACACGCTGGACTGTAGGGATGGCTCTGTGGTTAAGAGCACTTCCTGTGCAAGCATAAGGGCCTGAGGAGAGCTGAGAGATCACTGCTGGGCAGGACCACGCACACCTGCAACCCTGCGGGTGCAGAGACTAGAGAGTTCCAAAGCTCTGAGATCAGTAAGAGACTCTGGCTCAGGTAAGAATAGGCAGAAGAGAGGGGAAGTTGTACATTTGGCATTCTTCTCTGGCATTCACCACAGGTGAGGGCATCCCTCTGCAGGTGGGTGCTCAGGACACTGCATGGGCACCTACATGCGCATACACCACACATCACACAAACTCACACACACAAAAAAAAAAGGAAGGAAAGAAGGGAGGGAGGGAGGGAGGAAGGGAGGGACGGAGGGGGGGGAGAAATAACCAGTTACAAGAAGCATGGATAACTGAACAGATATAATGACCTCATCTGTCCACCTCAACATTGACTCCAGTCTGTCATCAGTCAGAACAAGCTGCACATGTGTCTGGCCCCTTCTCTGCTGCCCTTCAAAGCGCCCAAGCTCACTCACACAGCCTTCTAATGGTAACCTACCACCTGGTCCAAAAGGAAACAAAAACACCTTACTTCTCAGCTTTCTCCACGAGTTGTCAGCGAATCAAACTGCCTTCTCACCCTAGGGCCCTTTGTCACACAAGCAGAGATTTAAAAAGGTTTCTTTTCTTGTCCTTCCTTTTTGCTCACTCACTATGACAACTGTAAATGACATCTCAAAGATGCCATCTGCCTCCAGCCTGTGCCACACTCCCTGCACAGATGGGACCCAGATCTGATTATAGAGATGCCAGATCTTTCATCCCAAGGAGAATGAAGGCAGTGGTTTTTCTCACCAGGTGTTTACAAATTGGTTGGAATGATGTCTTTATGAAACTAGCAGATATAAAACTTCTATATTAACACTGCCCTTTTAAAATCCAAAATTTGGGGGCTGGAGAGATGGATCAGCAGTTAAGTGCACTTTCTGTGCAAGCCTGAGGGCCTGAGACTGCCCAAGTTCAAATCTCCAGATCCCAAATAAAACAGCTGGCCACATGCACCTGTAACCCCAATCCTGCAGGGGAGCAGAGACCCAAGAATTTTCAGAGTCCCATAAGCTCTGGACTAGTACAAGGAGACTCTGGCTCAAAACATGACTAGGGAAGCCTTGGTTGCCAGATTAAGTGCAGACATTCTTCTGAGCAATGACAAGCTAAAAGCAGGAAAAAGCTAGGAACTGTTTGCATTGGGAAGAAAGTACCAAGTACGTAAGAACCAGAGGTCATAAAGAAAGAATAAAATATTATTTCCTCGATGACAACTTTGTAGGCTCAGACTGCTTTTGACAGACTTAATCTCATTTTCCCAGCCGTCATAGCAGCAATAATAAAAACAATAAGAAGACTGAACATTTGTTGAGTTATAACGATGGATCAGAGGGGACTCTAACCTTCAAAATAACCCCATGTCTGTTTTATAGTCCTGAGGCTTGGACGTTAAGTAACCTGCAAAGGTCAGACAGCATGAAGAGTCAAGTCAGAGCTAACAATTAAATGTGTCAGATCCCACCACCAAGAACCTTTGCATGAAGCAGTTACTCAGCCAGGAGGTTAGGAGATGAAATGGGGGCACTGTGTTACAAAACAAGAATCAATTCTGAAGGAGGATCAATGGGAGGTGAGAGGAGGAACAGCAAGGAGTCCAGGCTGGCTGCCAGCCTTTGAGCTGGAGAGTCTGAATGAATGGCCTTTTACTGCTCTCTGAAGATACAGGATACAAGAGGAGGCAAAAAGGGCCTGTGAGAGAGTAATGAACTGTGTGAGCACATGCTGACTACCCAGAGGAAAAATAGCCCTAAAGCTCATGGACTTGTGGATGGAAGTGGAAGGCATGGTTCCAGATGAGACACAGGCCATGCAGAGCACTGGGAATCGCTGATATCCAAGGGGACCAGAGAAGCAGGGCAGTTCACGAAGAGGAAGGAGGGGGCTGAGAGAAGGTGATGTCTAAGAAGTGATGGAAAGAGAGGACATGAAGAAGGGTCTCTTCTGTGAAAGTGGCCAACCCACAAGCTCCTCACCCACCTAGGATGAGCCTTGGGGGCAAGTACAACATCTCCTTCCTTCTCCCTTGATGGAGTGCTCACCAAGTCATGGTTAGATCCCAAAGGGGGAGCAGGCCTTTGGTTTGTCCAGTTGTAGCACATGCAGCCTTTTCTAGTTTAACAAAAAGACAGTTCTCACAGGGTCCAAATGTACCTTCATGAGATTTGTGAGGGGGAGTCTCAGTGAGTGATCAAGTATGCACCTTTGTTTTGCTTTATTCTCTGTTTTTTTTTTTTTATGGAGGGCTGTAAATGTGTAAACACACAAATGTGAGTGTGTGCGTGTGTGTGTGTGTGTGTGTGTGTGTGTGTGCGCGCGTGCGTGTATGTGTGTTATTTTGATTCTGTTAGCATTTTATATTTCTTTGTGTGTGGTATATACTGCACTTGTAATTGCTTATTTAATGCATACTTCTTCTAAATGGAACTTCATTATAGAATCTACATAAACTAGCATATGTCTTAAACACATTCATAAACAATATATTATCTGTAGATTGGTTGGATGGATGGATGACAATACTAAAGGTGGTAAAAAGGTTATGAGAAATGAGAACAGAAACTAGAACATGAATCTAGCAGTTAGGTGGTCATTGGGAAGGAAATTGGGAGAGCTGGAGCCTTGATTTCCCTTTGGCAGGCTGAGAAGAGCCCAGGAGGGAAGTGAGGCAGTGAGCAAAGACTACTTCAGAAGTCTCACTGTGCAAGGTCAGGGCCCGGCTGGTACACGCTCTAGGTTTACAACACTGTACCCTTCTTCCTTTGAAAACAGTAGAAGAATAAATTCAGGTTACTCAAACAAATGACTAGTTCAATGCCATCTCCAGTCTAAACAGTATCTGATTTCAAAGTTCACAGACTATTTCCAAGGGATTCCAAAACAAACCCAGCTTGATAACAGAAGCAACAATGACATGGGAATACACCTGCCCAAGGTGACAGCCTTGAATAAATATATGCTTAGCTGTAAATGTTCTAGTGCTTTCTCTCTTTGTATTAAGTCTTTAAATCACAGGAAATGAGTAAAAGCATGACTTCGAGTAGTGTTTTCCTAAAAAGTATTCATTTTAGGGTGATTTTTGGTGATATATGGTAAATTGTTATATTTCACTGTGTATTGATTTTTGTGAATGTTACAAAAAATACTTCAAGTTTATCAAAACTGCAATGTCACATATGTTACAAAGGTAAGTTTAAACTATAAACCGGGCTGGGGAGATGGCTTGGCAATTAAAGATGTTTGCTTACAAATCCTATCAGCCCAGGTTCGTACCCCAGTGCCCACGTAAAGCCAGATGTACAAAGTGGTGCAGGCATCTGGAGTTTGTCTGCAGCAGCTAGAGGCTCTAACATATCCATTCATATTCTCTCTCTTCCCCCTTTAAATAAATAAATATTTTAAAAAACAAACTGCACATTCAAGTTTAAACATTGTTTGTCCAGTCATGATAATATATTAGTCTTAGCTACTTGGGAGGCTAAGGTAAGAGACTCTCTAGAGCTCAGGAGTTCAAGACCAGCCTAAGTAACATGGCAAGATCTCATCACAAATATATATATATATATATATATATATATATATATATATATTTCATATGGAAAACAACATGTATATGTTGCTTTGGTTTTTTGAGGTAGGGTCTCACTCTTACCCAGACTGACTTGGAATTTGCTATATAGACTCAGGGTGGCCTTGAGCTCTCGTTGATCCTCCTACCTCTATCCCCTAAATGCTGGGATTAAAGGCATACACCACTATGCCCAGCATAAATAATACTCTTGCTACTGCAAATGTTATTAGGGTACTTTGCAAATAATTCAAGCTTCAGTGACCTGGCACAGAAGAAAGGGAATAGGTTTTCAGGACTTCCAGACCAGAGTTCAAATCCTGCCTCTACCAACTACTAGTTACAAAATGACCCTGAGAGCTGGAGAGATTGCTCAGTGGTTAAGGTGCTTGCCTGCAAAGCCGAAGGACCCGGATTTGATTCCCCAGTACCCACGTAAGCCAGGTGCACTCATCTGGAGTTCATTTGTAGTGGCTGGAGGGCCTAGTGCACCCATTCTCTCTCTGTCTCTGTCTCTGTCTCTCTCTCTCTGCCTCTTTCTCTCAAATAAATAAATAAAACTTTAAAAAACTGCTCAACCTTTCTGGGTTTCAGATTACTCAACTATGAAATGAAAATACTTTATGGTGTTTGTCTGAGGAAGACATGCAATCAAGCATTAAGGCCCTGGGAGACTCTGGGTGTGTCAGCTGCTGCTCAGTCAGCAACAGCAATAAAGCTTGGTGGCGCAGACATTATCCATAGATTCAGACCAGCCTAGCCACGAGGCTGTTTATACAAACGTGCCCATTTCTTCCAGCTGACCTTTCTTTACCACTTGAAATGTGTGGCGTGAACACTCACCAGGTTGCCAAGGAGGGTTGAGAACCACACAGGAGCAGAGGCTAACAGGAGTCTGGGGGCATTTGCTGTAGTCCTTAGGGCAGATTGAAGGGGGAGAGCGTACAAAAAGGATCCTGGCAGAAAAACAGTCTGTGCTTCGACAGAGATGTCACCCTCCTAAGAGTATGAAGTGAGTAGCATTAACCTTGTAATGATTAACCCAGACTCTAAACAGAAAACACTAACTGACCAGCACACAGTAAAGCCAGGCACAGCCTTATCAAGAATGAATCAGTCTCTTTGATCATGAGGTAAACCAACTAACTCCCTAACACCAAGCTTCCACCTCAGCTTTTTCCAGACACTAATGTGGTTGCCTAATTCCCAGCTGTCTGGAGTTTCCAGTTTAAACTGGCCTTAAAGAAAAAGTCCTACTGCCTCGTTAACAGTTCACACTCCATTAAAAAAAATTACAGGGACTGGAGAGATGGCTCAGTGGTGAAGGTGCTTGCCTGCATAAGCCTAACGATCTGGGTTTGATTCCCCAGTGCCCACGTAAAGCCAGATGCATAGGGCCGTGCATACATCTAGAGTTTGCAGTGGCTGGAGGCCCTGGCACAGCCATTTTCTATCTCTTCTATCTCCCTCTGCTTGCAAATAAATAAATATATATTTTTTAATATAGAACCAAAAGGGCACAGGGGCTCCAAAAATATTTTAAAATAATTAAAAACAGCCCATGTAAAGTGAGAGTAAATTATTTCATCCAGTCTGGGATTAAACATTCAAGTATAGAAAAAGGGATAAATTAAGTTAAAACATACAAGGGTGATGGGGGGGAGCCGAAAGTGAACACTGAATAAAATGAATATAAAATACACAGAAGTAGATGGGGGAGGTGTGAAGATACAGTTAAAAACAGGAAAAGAAGAAAGAAGGGGGCAGCTGAGCAAGAGCCATGACAAGCGGCATCTCACTCTCTTTCCAGAAGCCTCTCCGACCCTCCCTTGCAGAGATCGTCTGCAGACACAGGAATGAATGAGCATGTAAATCACCCCTTTCTCTGTGGAAACTGCATTGAGCTGCCAATCCACACGGAGGGTATAGAAGCCTCCTTCCTAACAGGAAGACCCCAGCTCTCTCACAGGGACAGCGCTCCTTCTCTCCTGAATCATGAAAACAGCCACAGCCAGGGCCACAGACGTAGCGAAGGGTGGCAGGCTAAGGACGGTAATTATAATTAGTGGTTACATAACGTGTTTGTTCTTCAAAGTGCTCTACAAGGATCAGCTAATTAATAGCTGACTGTGTCCCATGCAGATCCACTGGTTTGTCGTGTGGTGACTAATCCTCGTGTCCCCACCGGATTCTGAAGGGAGGCAGCTGAGAGCTTGGAGTTCTAGGGAAAATGGCTAACCCTCTAACCAAGTGACTCCATAGCAAACAGTTCCAGAAGGAGGTTGCCTCACTTCCTCCAATGGAGTCTAGGAGAAATGTGAGGATAGGGCAGAGTCACCATCCATCTAGTCTGGTACAGCCACAGCTCTTTTCAGTCTCCCCATCAGGAAGACTGGACCCTGCGGTTCCTGGTGCTCATTACAGGCTTGCCCTGGCATCTCCATGCAAGTCCATGAGAATACTCTAAAGGAAGGCTGAACTACATTTCTGGATTCTCAACTTTTTTTTCTTTCAGTCTCTAGCCTACATCCTTTTTCATCGATGATGGAGAGAAGTGAATGTAGGAAGTTTCTGTTTATCCCAAAGATTCCTTGCCCAAGGACTTCAGCAGTCCATGGATGCCTAAGTGTTCTTTACAAAACATCACAACACATGGGTCTGTGCATTTCTTTGGGGAAAGCCTGATTCCCCTACAACACTGTAGAATCTAGGAGGATGGGGTACACACTAAAAAGAGACCTAATGAAGAAATGGGGGACTTCACAAAGTTCCTGTCACCCAAATGGTCATAAACCATTGCTCTGTGGACAGATAATTACCAGAAGTTCTTCAATCTACTTGCTCTGACTAGACCTTTCCATGGAAGAGTTTCTCCAACCATGCGGCTGCTAATCACTCCAGAGACTCAGACCAAAGCTACCTTGAGATTTCACTCTTCAGAGCCAACAAATCAACATGGAGAAATACAAGAGTTACGGGAGACCATGGAACAGCCTCTCGTCGTGCTCCCTGACTATCGCAAGAGTCATCGCCTGTCCCCACTCCGTCTCGTGGAGGAGGACGGGTGAAACGAAGTGTGCAGAAGTGCATCTGCGACCTGGGCAGAGCTTCATGTGAGGCTGAGAAGTCAGGAACAGGACTAAGACATGGACGGTGCTTGAAACTTTTCAAAGTCATCTCCATCAATGATCTCATCTGATGCCTTCTCTCCCCAACACCCTCAAAACAGAAAGAAGGGCATGGCAGATTTTATAGTCCCTTTTATAGCCAGGAAACCAAGGGTCATTAATGCCTTGCTTGCTGACATACAGCATGTGAACTGCAGTCTCAAAACTCCTTTTACCACGCTTCTTCTGGATAAATATTCAGAGAACTGAAAGAAAGGTCTCACAGACACCCACCATTGGCCACAGAAGCCAAAAAGTAGAAAGAACCAAAGTTACCAGGGTCAGGTGAGCAGATAAATAAAATATGGCCTGCACATACAATGGAAGAACACTCTGACACATTGTGGATCTACCTTGGAAATATGCTAAGCCAGCCTCAAAGACAAGTGTCACGACTGTACTTACATGAAATATATGCAGTAATGAAATTCCTGAGAGATGGAAAGAAGAATGGAAGATTGCCAGGGGCTGGTGGGAGGAAGGAATAGGAAGTTGCAGTTTTTTTTATTCTTTTTAAAAATATTTTATTTATTCATTTTCAAGCAGAGAGATATACAGAGAGAGAGAGAGAGAGAGAGAGAGAGAGAGAGAGAGAGAGAGAGAGAGAGAGAGAGAGAGAGAGACACCAGAGCCACCAGAGCCACCACCTTGTGGGTCTGGCCTATGTGGGTGTTGAACCAGGGGCCTTAGGCACTGGAGCCATCTTAATCGCTGAGCCATCTCTCCAGCCTGGAAGTTGCAGTTTTGAAAGATTAAAAAAAAAAAAGTTCTGGAAGCCAGGCGTGGTGGCGCACGCCTTTAACCCCAGCACTCGGGAGGCAGAGGTAAGAAGATTGCTGTGAGTTCGAGGCCATCCTGAGACGACAGGTCAGCCTGGGCTAGACAGAACGAGACCCTACTTTGAAAAAAAAAAACTCTGGAGATTGGTTATGCAATAATGTGGATATGCATAGCACTAGTGAATTACACACTTAAAAACAGTTTATATACTAATTTTTTGTGTTTTTCTATAATTAAAAGTATTTAACTTGGGGAAGCGGGGAATTCGGGATAACAACGCATGGTTTGCCCACTAAATAATGTAACTCATTATGGACAATAAAAAAAAAAGTATTTAACTTCCTTCCATTACATCATCTTTTTTCTCAAAGCTGCCGTTCCAACATTGTGCTACATTACAGACATGCTGCTCTAAGGAAACAGTTCATGGAGAAAAATTTCTCAGCTGAGAAAACAGAAGATGGGGAACATCGTGATTTATGATTTTCAAAAGGTGAATGCATAATATTTTCTATGCAGCTTCTTGTTTCAATCCACCTTCTAAATCATAGGGGTTGATGTAACATATCTAAAGGCAAGTGCCCACACAGGTAAACGAGAGCCAGACACACTACAGAGGGTATCAGCCATCAAGTGGCCCATGTTCCTAGGTACCAGGAGCCCAGCAGAATGGAATCTTTACCTGTGCATGTAAATATGCTTTCACTCCAAGTGCCTTTCTCCGTGCAAACAGAAGTGATTTTCCCTCCAGGGCTTTCAAAGCCCTCTTGACAGACATAGTGAGCCACACCACCCAGGCTGGAGCTGTGATTCCCTACCAGGATGGCATTCTGAACTTCTGGAGGACTGCCACAGCCGATCTCTGCAAGGGAAGGAACATAATGCTAGTGATGGACCCCAAAGTCTCCAATTAGAACTTCAGAAGTAAACATTTCATAATGGTAGCAGCCATTCATCTGAGGAAAAAGGGAAACAAACGCCAGCAAACAATCCAAATGTAAACACATATAATAAGGTTGTTCAGAAGTACCGGAAGGAAGTATGCCTGAATTTAATGAAATTTCCAAGCATGCACACAGAGAGTCAAATTATGAGATGATTTAGTAATAAAAAGTTTGGTGGTCTATGAAATAATAGTTCTTGGGATTCATCTCAACACTAAATTTCTGCTAGAGGCGGTGGCTCACGCGATAATCTCAGTCCTTGGGAGGCTAAACTAGAGGATCACCATGAGTTTGAGGCCAGCCTGGACTACATAGTGAGTTCCAGGTCAGTCTGGGCCAAAGTGAGACCCTGCCTTAAAATAAATAAAATAAAATTGTCTAGTACCTTTTATCAAAATTAAAGATGTTATGAATAAGCCATATGGAAACCTACTTCTTCACTAGCTAAAATGAGTGTGTTAAATAAAGAAAGTTTGAGCAGAAGTATCCTGAAAGGGAGCTGTGCTCAGAAGCTATAGATTGTTACAAGAAAATTTCAGTGCCGGGGTGGGGAGGCCCCTGATACCCCCAAAATATTACAGACTATTGCCAAGGCTCTTGGCTGCCCACCAGAACTAGATGGTAAGACTCTACTGTTCCAGACATCGCGTGCTTAGATTGTAGGACTCTAAGAAATCAAGCTGGAGCTGAGCTGTAAGCCTTCCCCTGTTGATTAGCTATCAGGATGCTTGGAAGAGCTATGTAGTCTGTTGAGTGAAAGAAGTCATCAGTAATCTTAATCAGCAGTGGACTCTGCAAGCTCTATGGCTGGTCACTCAGGCCAAATGTGCCTACTGGTGCAATGATGGCATGCCTGTTATGGGGAAACTAACTGCTCTCTGATTGGATCTGAGGCCCACTCCACAGGAGGGAATTCATGGCTGGGTACTGAAAACCTAATCAAAAGCCAATGGCTGGGGAGATCATAAACCCAAGGGGGAAAACTACTACTGGAGTTTAGATAAATAGATACATTATGCCCGCCACGCTGCCCTCTAAATACTTATGTTTATGCTCATATGTTAACACTACTAGGTTTTTAGTTTGTTTTTGTTTTTTCTCTCTTTTAAATATTTTATTTATTCATTTTCAAGCAGAGAGATACAGAGAGAGAGAGAGAGAGAGAGAGAGAGAGAGAGAGAGAGGGCACCAGGGCCACCACCTTGTGGGTCTGGCTTATGTGGGTCCTGGGGAATTGAACTGGGGTCCTTAGGCACTGGAGGCAAGTGGCTTAATCACTGAGCCATCTCTCCAGCCCTGTTTTTGTTTTTTTGAGGTAGGGTCTGGCTCTAGCACAGGCTGACCTAGAATTCACTATATAGTCTCAGGCTGGCCTTGAACTCACCACACCCAGCCTTACTCTGACTTTTGATTAAATTAGCTTCTCTTTTCAGATAGTGGTGACCACTGGAGAGACTCAAAACTCATCAAAGTTCTGAGAAAAAGAGACATGGAGTGTTCAGCACTAAGTGAGACATCTCTACCACACTCTCCAAAGCTCAGGGACCATTGTGGAAGAGGCAGCAGAAAGAATGGAAGAGCCAAAGGAAGGGGAGGAGTGCTCTGCTTGTCTTCCAAACACAAAGTGGTCCTGACATTCATGACCTCACAGTGGCTGACACTATTTACACAAGACCTGCATAATGGGGTGGGGGGAATGGACATCAAAATAGAAGAGAGACCAGTTGGATAAAGGGGATTCAGTGAAGAAGAGGGGGGAAGAAAAAAGGGAAGGTGGTTAGAGAATATTATGATCATGTTATATTGTCTGTATGTATGGAGGTTGTCCAAAAAAAGTTTTTTAAAGCCAGGCATAGCTGGGCATGGTGGCACATGCCTTTAAGCCCAGCACTTAAAAGAGAGGAGCTCCAAGGATTCTAGAATAAAGGAAGGATAGCGTTTAAGGGTGTGGCAATACTAACTGCCCTAACTTGACTGTGATGCATTTTGTACATGTATAAGATTATCTACCCCATAAACATCTATACTTATGGGTCAGTTAAAATGTAGCACAATGTTTATCTAAAACCTAAGGGTCTCTACAGGGAACTTTATGTAAAACAATTTATTCCTTTAATCCCAGCACTCAGAGGCAGAGGTAGGAGGATCTCTGTGAGTTCGAGGCCACCCTGAGACTATATAGTGAATTACAGGTCACCCTGGGCTAATGCAAGACCCCACCTCGAAAAACTAAAAGAATAAATAAAAAACATATATTGAAAAAAAAGAAAGAAGCCAGGCATTGTGGCACACGCCCTTAACCCCAGCACTTTGTTGTGCACTTAATCACAGAACTTTGTTCTCTTCTCCCACATGTTTACCAGACACAAGACCCTTGGCTTTCATCATGTTTTCCCAGCATCAAGCCTTTAGGCACATTTAATGGCCCCAAACATTGGAAGGCATGAGTATATGTGTACACACATGAACACTTGGGAGGCTGAGGTAGAAGGATCTCTGTGAACTCTCTGTATATAGAGAGTTCCAAGTCAGCCTTGGCTAGAGTGAAACCCTACCTGGAAAAAAAACAAAAACAAAAGTTAAAAAAAATAAAATGGACTCATAAGAGAGGAAGAAATTTTAAAAAGAAAGAAAGAAAATTCATCAGAATACATATCTTAAGAATGGGGAAAGGGCAGGCAGGTCTTAGGTGAAGCACTAATGAACAATGAAATTAGCAAGATATATAGGTAAGACTTCATAATCATTATAATCTTTTAAATTAGATTATAGAACTTGGTAGAGCTATTAGCAAATTATTCTAAGGGCTGTACAATGTAAAAAATAATAACTTGGAAATAAAATTTCAATTTTTTTTTCAGTAAAGCCTGAGCATGAGGTACAGAGAAAGCATGTTAAATTTGTCTTGTTTTGCAATGGCAAGTAGCTCATGTGCACGATGATATTCAAGGAAGAATAATAGATATAAAATAAGACAACTGTAATAATCCCACATGTTACCAATAGTCCCAGTTGCACCTAAAAACAGAAGGGAAAAAAACAACCCTTGATACTCATTTTATTTTTAATTTTCTACTCAATCTATAGAAAGCCAAGAAAAAAGGCATTCTTGACATCCACACCTTTAAAACAAAAGTTCATTTATTGAGATAAAACATTCCAATTGAAGAAAATGTTAAAGTATGTTCAATGTCCCCATCAGCCATGCTTGGCCTTGGAAACAGGTAGCTGCCAGACCCAGTATTCATCAAAAAGAAGAAGAAGAAGAAGAAGAAGAAGAAGGAGGAGGAGGAGGAAGAGGAGGAGGAGGAGGAGGAGGAGGAGGAAGAAGGAAGAAGGAGGAGGAAGAGGAGGAAGAAGAAGAAAGAAGAAGAAGAAGCAGAAGAAGAAGGAGGAGGAGGAGAAGGAGAAGGAGAAGGAGAAGGAGAAGAACAAAAAAAAAAAAAACCCCAAGAAGTGACAGTCAAGTACTCAATACCAAATAAGATATTACTTCCCTAAGGGAGCTTCCCAGATCAGGGTCTCATCTCTTATTGAAGTTACAATTTATTTAATACAACAATTCAACCCATCTGACTAGTCATTTAGCTGAGATTTAAAAGAAAAGTTTCCAGTCAACACAGATTCAAGATATGAGTGGTTACGGCACAGAAATGAGGTGGTGACTTCATAAAACCCCAACTCCATCTACCTCCCACATCCCACGTTTGTTCACAGAACTTTGTTCTCTTCTCCCACATGTTTACCAGACACAGACCCCTTGGCTTTCATCATGTTTTCTCAGCATCAAACCCTTAGGCTCATTTAATGGCCCAAAACATTGGGAGGCATGAGTATATGTGTATACACATGAGCAATCAACCAAACAGGTAACTGATGTTTTATGACTTCCCAGTCACTGATATACTAAACATCTCCTACCTTAAGCCAGGGGTCAGTTACAGAGGGAAATAGAGGAAAGAGCAAAGGAACTTGAAAATGTAGGCTTATGTGCCTTGAAGGTGGAGTCCTAAAAAGCTTGCTAGCAAGGTTAGAGGGGAAACCCAGAAATAGGAATTTGGATTATTAGAGAAGTATAGGTCATAAGAACATAGAAGAGCAGATTGGCTTCCATCTTGAACATGTCCAAGAATAATGGAAGGCATTACGAGTTCAGTTGGGACTGAAATAATTTTTTAAAATATTTTATTTATTTATTTATTTGAGAGAGAATGAGAGAAAGAGGTTGATAGAGTGAGTGAATGAGCACACCAGGGCCTCCAGCCTCTACAAATGAACTCCAGACACACATATGCATAGGGGTGTTCATTAAACCACATGTTTCTCTGGCTAATTATATTATTAAGTAACAACATCTGACTCTGTATCAGGAATACAGTCAACTAATTATGAGAATGGCTATGGATTTTTCCTTATTTTGTACATCTGGCTTTATGTATATACTAGAGAATCGAACTCAGGTCCTTCTGCTTTGCAGGCAGGCAAATGCCTTAACCGCTAAGCCATCTCTGTAGCCCAAATTTTTTTATATTTATTTATTTGCAAGGAAAGAGAGAGAGAGAGAGAGAGAGAGAGAGAGAGAGAGAGAGAGAGAGAGAGAGAAGAATGTTTGTTCCAGGGCCTCTAGCCACTATAAACAGCTTCAGATGCATGTGCCACCTTGTGCATCTGCTTTTATGTGGGTACTGGGGAATTGAACTCAGGTTGTTAAGTTTTGCAGGCAAGCGCCTTAACTGCTGAGCTATCTTTCCAAACCTGCCCAAATTTTTAAAATTAATAGTGAAAGTCACCAAATTAGTGAGAAATCATTGCTTTGGTCTTTCAAGATAAAAATTCAAAGACAGGGCTGGAGAGATGGCTCAACGGTTAAGGCACTTGCCTCCAGTGCCTAAGGCCCTGGGTTCAATTCCCCAGTATCCACATAAGCCACAACATGGTGACCTTGGTGCTCTCTCCCCCCCTCTCTATCTCTGTATTTCTCTGCTTGAAAATGAATAAATTAAAAAATTCAAAGACAGCCTATACCCAAAGCACTGTGA
>PVHP010025093.1:6328-25964 GCA_004024765.1 Zapus hudsonius
GAGAGAGAGAGAGAGAGAGAGAGAGAGAGAGAGAGAGAGAGAGAGAGAGAGAGAGAGAGAGAGAACCAGGGAGTGGACTCTGAAGAAAGGTCAATCAGCGACACCTCACTCTTCCTAAAGGCACATCAGCAGCTCTCTAATGGACATTTAAGAAAGAGGGGGGCTGGTGAGATGGCCCAGCGGTTAAGGCACTTGCCTCTAGTGCCTAAGGCCCCGGGTTCAATTCCCCAGGTCCCACATAAGCCAGGCCCACAAGGTGGTGGCCCTGGTGTTCTCTCTCTCTCTCTCTCTCTCTCTCTCTCTCTCTCTCTCTCTCTCTCTGTATCTCTTTGTGTGTGTGTATCTCTCTGCTTGAAAATGAATAAATAGGGCTGGAGAGATTGCTCAGTGGTTAAGGCATCTGCCTCTAGTGCCTAAGGCCCCTGGTTCAATTCCCCAGGTCCCACATATGCCAGACCCACAAGGTGGTGGCCCTGGTGCTCTCTCTCTCTCTCTCTCTCTCTGTATCTGCTTGAAAATGAATAAATAAAATATTTTTTAAAAAGAAAGAAAATGAATAAATAAAAAATATTTTAAAAAAAAGAAAGAAAGAGGGGCTTCGAGATGGCTCGGTGGGGAAAGTGCACCCACGGAAAAGCCAGGCATGGAACACGCACTTGTCTTCCCAGCACTGGGGAGGCGGAGGCAGGAGCAACCTGAGGGCTTGTCACTCGCTAGTCTAGTGAAATCATTGAGCTCCCGGTCTGGTAAGAGACCCTGTTGTCAAAAAAGAAGGCGGAGAACAATCGAGAATCATCGAGAGAGCCACCCCACACGCCTGTGCACACATCACACACACACACACACACACACACACACACACACACATTACATACATGTAAAAAAATAAAGAAAATTAAAAACAACAATAAAAAATATTTTAGGGCTAAAGAGATGGCTCAGTGGTTAAAGGTGCTTTGCAGCAAAGGCTGCTGGTCCAGGATTGATTCCTCAACACCCACGTAAAACCAGATGTACAAAGTGGAGCATGGACCTGGGGCTTGTGGTGGGCAAGAGGCCCTGGTGCACCAATACTTTTTTTTTCTATATATAAAGAAATAAAAGTTTAAAGTTTTTTAAAGCTTGTCATTGTGTGTGCTTTCAATCCCAGCATCTGAGAGGCTGAGGCAGGAAGGTTTCAGTTTGAGGCCAGAAGATGAACCATTTTAGCCTCGTTCATGGAAACGCAAATACAAAATCGTCTCTAGGAGGTAAATAAAAGTCTAGGGCATCAGCATTCCCCACCTGTATAGCACAAGACCATTCCTACGAGAGGTACCCACCGTGGCAGTGGGCCCGGGGCTGCACTGTGCTTCTAGACATCTCTCTCAGACAGAGGAATTCCTAGCAGCTAAGAGCAAGAAAGGGGCCTCCAGATATTTCCTTCCTTCCTGCAGAAGGGACCTGTGAGAAAGCAAGTCCAGAACAAGGCCAGCCAGGAAGGGGGCTGAGCCCACCGCGATGGGCTAGGTTCTAGAAGTCCCATCTAGACACGTGGAAGAGGTGGCCACGTCGCCTGTCTCCACCCCCACCCGTAACCCTTAGCTTTGGGCACAGGCCAGCCCCGGATTCAGGCAAGGGGTTTTGTTGGCCCCTCTCCATGGAAATATTTTCTTCGGTGGAGCAAAGAAGTACTTCATTCAACTGCCTGCGGCTAGGGAGGGGGTGGGTGCCTTTCAGTGTGTTGACAGAGAGCAGCCAGGCCTGGGGAGGGGCCCAAAGGAGAAAATGCATTCCAGGTAGAACAGGACTGGAAAGTTTGCTTTTTTTTTTCTAACAAAAAGATTGCTGACAGTTGTAAAACTGCCACCCCACCCAAAAGGCTGCAGGGGAGGTACTAGATTTTGGCAAGGCCTAGAAGGGTCTTCCCATCACCAGGAAGATCGATGTGGGGCACTCTGGAAGTTTCGATCTTCATTCCAGAGCCTGCAGGCAGCCTCCTCCCTCCAGGCCTGCTAAAAGGTATTCTCTCCATCTAAGCAGCAGAACCCTGGTGGGGAGACAGGGAGACTATTAGTGCCACCCATGCACAGTAGGGGTTGTCCTGGCACCCAAAGGAGGTGAGAAGGAAACAAAGGCAGAATAGGGTGTGCAGGGCAGGGTCCATTCTGTGCACTGAGCCGCAGGGCTGGAGTTGGTCGTGCCTGAGACACGCAACATACCTGATTCTCCAGGGATGACGACTCAGGAGGCTTAAGAGTGTGGAAGCAGATGCCTGGCTTTCTTTTCCTCTACACAGGTAAACCAACAGTCTTGCCTTAAGGCTGAGGTTTTAGGCCCTGGGATCCAAGAGAACAGGCCCCAAGTCTAAGTTCACTGGCCAGCTGTGTGCCCATGGGCTAGTTGGTGAGCCTCTCTGAGCCTCCTTCTCACAATCTATAGGCTAGGGATAAAATGTGTCCCTCGGTTAAGAAGATAATATGAGGGCTGGAGAGATGGCTTAGCAGTTAAGGTGCTTGCCTGCAAAGCCTAACGACCCAAGTTCGATTCCCCACTACCCATGTAAAGCCAGATGTACAAGGTGGCGCCTGCATCTGGAGTTTGTTAGCAGCTGCTAGAGGCCCTGGCATGCCCACTTCTCTCTCTCTCTCTCTCTCTCTCTCTCTCTCTCTCTCTCTCTCTCTCTCTCTCCTTGCAAATAAACAATAAATAATTAAAATTTAAAAAAAAATAACTGCTGCTCTGGGGGCAGAGAACTCACCTAGCATGTGCAAGGCCCTGGGCTTGATCCACAACATAACACACACCACAACATAGAGAGAGAAAGAGAGAGAGAGAAAGAGAAAGAAAGAAAGGAAGGAAGGAAGGAAGGAAGGAAGGAAGGAAGGAAGGAAGGAAGGAAGGAAGGAAGGAAGGAAGGAAGGAAGGAAGGAAGAAAGAAAGAAAGAAAGAAAGAAAGAAAGAAAGAAAGAAAGAAAGAAAGAAAGAAAGAAAGAAAGAAAGAAAGAAAGAAAGAAAGTTAGGCCTTCCTCTCTGCAGTTCTGGGAGACCTGGGAGGAGGGAGGGCGGCAGGAAGAAGGCAGTGAGGCAAGTGGCAGAACACAGGCTCAGAAGTCAGGTGACCTTGTCTGAGTTCTGATGTCACCACATGCCATCAGCTTGGCTTTGGTTCTCTTCTCACCTCTCTGCACCTCAGTTTCCTTAGGTGTAAAATGAGGATAATCCAGAGGTTTATTGACAAGGTTAAGTAAGACAGTGCAGATCCTTCCTGCTTGAGCAGACAGCCCAAACTATCCTTAAGAAAGACACGTCTGGTGATGCCACTCTCTCCCCAAGGTCAAGGGGATGGACTCCTTGCCAAGGCCTCCTGGTTGGAGAGACAGAACCGGGACTGGTGGCTGCCAGCTAGGGGCCTCTGTACTTCCATACTCAGCCCTACCTGAGAACCCTGGGATCAGGGTGGTAAGGCTAGCCCACTCATCTTCTGTGCTGGGAATCCTAGGGTCAGAGTGGCAAGGTTAGACCCCTCTGGGCTCATGCTGAACCATCTGGTCGTTGCATTTTACAGCCAACCCCGAAACGTCATCTCCTCCCCTTTGAGATAGCATTGCCACTGTGGCTTGTTGGCACGACCAAAGGGCACTGAAGATCATTCTAGAATGCCACAGGATACTGCGGGCATAGGCCTCTGTGTTTTATACCCACTTACCAAGTAGTCCAGGCTTAGGCTGTGCAAACGCTGTGCCCTATGAGACGCGGCTGTAATGTTCAAATGTTCAACATACCCTTTAGGTGTTTGCGGAAGGGATGAGCTTAAAGGCGGGGCCTTTAGGTAAACGGAGCTGCCCTCCCACAGCTCATGGTAAAGAAGAACAAACAGGCTGTCTTCCAAAGGCTCGCCTCGCTCCCACCAGCTCCCAACTTAAAGATGCCCTTGCCCTTGGGAACTGGAGGATAAGGGAAGCAGAGAGCTTGGGGTTGGTGGGGGGATGATGCTGGTCCCTCAGACCCAGACCCCCTGAGGAATATCCTGACATTGCTCCTTGCCATCTGCAAAAAACATGAAATTAACATGCAGGCCACAGGCTACCTGTGAAGACAGAATGAGATCTACTATTCAAGTAGGTAGCACGCAGATTAAGGAGCCAGGCTGGCCACACTCCAGACAGGCTGCCCCCAAGACATGCCAGCTAGGCAGGGGGCTATCTGTATGCTTGTGGGCTCAGGTCGAGAATTCGAGAATGCTCTAGTTTAGGTGACAAGCGCAGGGGAGTGACCCTCCTCCAAGCTCAGGGTCACCAGAGAAGCTGGCTGTGCCCTACTGTGTGCAGACTCTGTGCTGGGTGCCTCTACTGGGATTTCAGGTAGACAAGTGGGTCTCCCCAGCCCTTGCGGGTGGGTGAGTGCCTCCCGCTTCATCAAAGATGCATCAGCACGTGGGGAATTGTCGTGTAATCAGCAAGGAGAACCCGCGAGGGGCTGGCATCCTCGCCTGGGTGGGGCCATCATGAGTGTGGACCGCGTCCTTTCCCAACAGTCTGGCCTTCTGTATGTTTCCCAGAAATTCGTACTGTTTACAAAGAGGGGCCTCTCTAGGGCTGAGGCCATTCAGACCCTGTTTGCTGCGCTAAGTCACTTTCTACCTGGCTCCAGGCACAGGCTTCTCCTGAGTGTTGAATATATGGCCACGTGGCCGCCCTACAGATCCAAGCAAAACCCTCCGGCTGCTGGGCCAGAGCTGTCCCTGAAAGGATGCAGTGTACAGCCCAGCCCCTGCTCTGGGGGTTCCCACAGGGCCTCACTACACCCCACCCAGCCGGCACAGACCCAGGCCCGACTTCTAGCTGTTTCCACAGGCCAAGCCAGGGCCTTCCTTCAGAGAATCCTGAGTGGACCTGCCTGGAAGGGCCCCACTGGGGAGGTCAGGAAGTGACCAGGGGCCTTGTTTAAGCTGTCTTCTTCCACTGGGCTAGAAAGGAAGCCGTGGAGGGTGGGGGCAGGTGATAAGGAGAGGAGGAGAATGGAGGGGGCCAAGGTGACGAAGTGCTGGCTGGTAAAACCACTCAGACTGCCCTCTTGGCACTGTGATTCTGGGGAGGAGGGGTCCCCCACAGAAATCACTATCGCCAGGGCCAGAGGCAGGACTCAGAGTGTAAGTTACGGATGAGCTCAGCGAAACTAGCCTAGCCCTCTGCATGCTGCACAATCTGAGAATTCAAAGCTTAGTTTGGGGCCCAGAAAAGTAACTGAAAAAGCAGGTCCTGTTGTTCAGGGTGCATGTACACTCCCCACCCAGGAGATGTGCCAGGACCTGTGTCCGCCTAGAAGGCAGGAGTGATGGCCTTGTCACCTTTCAGGGCAACTACTGACCCCCCTCTACTCTGCAGCTCCAGGCTCTAGGGAAGAAGACTGAGTACCTGGCAGAACTTTCCATATGTGGAAGGTATGGGTCACTCGAACCCCATGACCGTTCCTGCCAGGCTGGGGCCAGGCATATAAAATGGGGGTCTAAGGTCTTCTAAAAAGACACCAATGCTTCCTTCTCTTTGGGCCCAGGATCAGCACCTCCCACGCCCACCTACAAGCAAGGGTGCTAGGGCTCTGGTCAGCACATTCTATGGGCATATGCACGAAGCAATATTGTCTTGGGCCATGTCACACAGTCTCTGCAGGCCTTCCGTTTCATTTGGGATTAATCTGCATGCTTTTATAGGAGGCTGAGACAGGAGGGTCACAAGTTCTAGGTCAACTTGGGTTCCATGCAAGAATCTCCCCAAATGAACAAAGACCTCTACACTTTTACTAGGCTCTTAAGTGACGATCAAGTGCACAGCCTGCCTCACTTTGTATGCATGAGGTCTACATGGGTACAATGTCACAAGAGGGCATGTTGTCTCATCCCAACCATTTCCTCTCCAGAAATGATTTCTACAAAAAAAGGACCACACTATGCACCAAGGCATCTGTCATTGTAGTGTCTTGAACTTTGTGTTTATTTTGAGGCAGGGTCTGACTATAGCCCAGGATGACCTGGAATTCACTCTGTAGCCTAGGCTAACCTCACACTCTTGGCAGTTCTCCTACCTCGGTTTTCCAGGTGCTGGGGTTACAGTCATGAGCCACCAGCCTGGCTCCAAAGGGCTTTTTAGACCTAGCAAACAGTTCATTAATCTTGGCCCAAAAGATACGCATTTTGTCATAGAGTAGAGTTAGCAAGAAGTGTTTCTCCCTGTTGGGCACTGAGAAGGCAGGGGTCACACTGAACTGAGGTTTTGGCCATATGAGTAAAAGAGAATCCCAAAGAAAGCTGGGGGAGGGGGGACACAGTGGCAGTAGGTACCACTTGCCATTCTGGAAGTTCTCTTTCCCACTCTAAGGCTCTGGGATCCTTGTCTGGGGTCAAATGGGCACCACCATACCCACCCAAACTGCTCCCTGATTTATATAGTTTCACAGGCAGTCTCCACGGGCTCTGCATGGGAGATCTGGGCTTCAGGCCTCTCATTTCTCTAAGGTAGAAGAAAGGCCCTGGAGGGCATGACCTTCACAAAGCACAGCATGAGTCATGGGGAGGTACGTGCTACGGAACCACATTGTGGTGTCTGCGTGGCCCCTCAGCATGTGTAGTGGAATGCTAGCACTTCCCCACCCTCCGCAATGGCAACCTCGGAACCACAGGGCCACACACAGCAAAGCCAGCCATGCCAGAGTTCAGCAGACTGCTGGGGCATGAAGTACCAGCCATGGAACTGGAACTTTCACAGACCCACACGCGGCTGGAAGTGGCTAATGGAACCTAAGCCATTCAATTGGACCCAAGCGGACCAGCCACAGAGAAACATCCCAAAGTTCTCTGCCCATCTGCAGAGAAAAGTGTGGCCAGCAAGAAGCTGCTCCAGTGGCTTTTGGCATCCTTGGGGTGAACACTGCAGGCACCCAACCCCCTAGAGTACTCGCAGACCCTAAGACCCATTCCCTAGTCTTCAGGATGGTACAGGGAGAAGGGCCCTGGGCAGACCTTCAGCCTCACCCATCCCCCACCAAGAGATATTTGCAAACCTGCAAGACCAGACAAGGGGCCCCTGTAAACTCCAGTGCAAGGGATTCTTCCCTTTCTTAAAGGAACACAACAATCCCAACCTGCAGGGGCCAACGCCCTGGACCAAAGACTACCTTCCCCAGGGTTCTGCTTACATTCCCTTCCCTGCTAAGACTACAAGCCCAGACACGGGCTGTTAAAGAGCACACTATAGCCTTGCAAGCTTAGGAGAGGGTCATTCCTATAGCCCCTGAGGTCTAGGAAAGGGCTGACACCCACTTAGACCACAGCCAGGCTCTTCAGAGGTCCTGAGGAGCCACACAGGACTCATCTGACAATATATTATGATTTGGCGGGACATAAGGTTGCATCAGTGTTTGTTATCCCCAAATTCTACCTCGCAGATATCTTGGAAAAGGTCAGAGGTTAAAGATCAAAAAGAAAAGGTTGTGATTCGATTTTAAACACTCTCCATTCATCCGTGGCCTCATTTCAAGTCCCAAATAAGATCCACTCTTGTCACAAACTACACAAGAAATAAGGAGTCTCAAGGAAGATGGGGCAAGTAGAGGCGGTGGAGAATTCTTCAAATTATTACCTACCCTAAAAGGGACACCGCTGCCACAGAAACCTCCTAGTGAGCGTCTATCTCAAGGGCTGCAGAGCCATGTCCTCTGCTGAAAAAGGTCCAGTAAATTATCAAGATAGGCTCACAGGTCCAGCCACCCCAGATAGAAGCGAGTGTATGCATGCGTATGTGTGTTCACATATGTGTGTGGTGTCTGCAAGGTGATCTTCAGCTTGGCCTTGTACACTAGCATCCCACCCCCTCCGCTCTGCAGAGAGCTGAGGTCTGCCTGGGCAGGAAATGAGACTGTAGCCCTCCCAGTTCAGACAGCACCATCCCCCACCACTGGCCTCCAGCAGGGATTTCCTGGGCTTAGGATCCGCTCATTCACAGGGAACCAAGAACCTTGGGGGAGGGTTGACTAGTCATCAAGGTTCAATTCCTTTTGAAAGGGAGGGGGTTGGGAGGGAGGTGAAGGACATGGGCCTGTAGCAGCTTGGCGTCAGCCTTTTTCAAAATAAAGACATATACCAAGTTGCCTGAGGACCACAGATAACCTATTGCCTGAGAATTATAAATCCGTGAACTAATAAAACCAAAGGCACGTTGCAGTCCATTTCAAGGTTCCGGTGAAGAGAAATGCACCCGGGCTGAGCAGGGACCAGAAGCCAAGGGGTTGACTACTACGGCCAATGAGAGCGTCAAGGAACCCGCAGACCACAGTAACGGGTGGACCGTGGATCACTGATAAACCCCAACCAAACAAGAGTAGTCACTTTGTACGGACCCACAAACTTGGCACTTCTGGATGAGAGGCTGAGCATGAACCCGCCTCAGTTCTCAGCAGCCCACCCTGTGCACAAAATCAAGGAATGAACCTCCAGTCATCAAACTTCTCAGAGACCCCCAAATCGGGAACTCGGACGCCAGTCCTAACAAAGAAGGTCACAGCGGGTCTTCTTCCCGAAGCAAATCGAGCCAGCTGCAAAGGGGGTGGGGGAGGGGAATGGAGCTCAGGCTGGCTGGAGCCATTTGCAAAACAAGCAAGGCCAGGTGGGGGGTTATCTCATTTCTTAGAACTCAGGAGTAAGCTGATTTTTTTTTTCAACTCCTTTGGGCCCAAGCTTGCTGAAAAGTCAGAGCGGTCATTCCAAACTGGCCTCTGATGGGAATTTCAGGACTTGAAAAGGGAAATTTGCTACTGAATAGTCCACACAAGTTCACCATGTTCTCAGAGCATCAATACAACGTGTCAGGGTATGGGTCATATGAGCTCCAGTGACGCACCACTGGGCCTCACACACGCAAACCAGGTCCACGCAACCCACGCAGGAAAGGACTTCCCAAGGACCTGAGACTCTCTGAGAACCAAGGAGCTACAAACTATGGTAAACTGTGGTGGAATATGGTGAAAAATGGTCAAAAAACTACCTCCAAGCAAGGATGTGCCAAGATATCCAGGAAGCTAAGACAAATGTCCTACAGCAAATGAGAGTATATGCGTGCACTGGAGACAGCGGCAAATTTCAGACACTGAAATTTAATGGGCGTCTGAAAACCATGTAAACCAGTGTCATACCGTGGGCAGCTGGTGAATGCTCAGGTGCCAAAGACAGGTTCAGGCTTTACATTCTCTGAGCAGACGAGGCTTGGGGGTTGGCCCAACAGTTCAAGACTTAAGCAGAGAGACCATTTGCAAAACAATGACAGTGGTGAGAACCCCCCTCTGGAATCCCAGTCACTTTAGAATCTTCCATTTCTTTAAAAAACAAAAAATACAAAGCATCCCCAACAAGATTCCAGGAGGTGTTTGAAGTCAAAATTTCTTAAGAGCCTCACGGGGAATGATAATCATTCCTATTCTGCCCATCACCCCAGGTGGGAGATGCACACTGGGCCGAAAACAACTCCTTACACCTGAGACCCTCTACCCAGCAGTCACCCCCGGGATTACTGAGCTGAGCCAACAGCAGCGGAAAAAACTGTCCAGGCTGGCAGGGATGGGGCAGGAACACCAGACCCCGAGAATCCCAGTATGTACTCAGGATCACGGGGGGCCAAGTTGAGGTTCACAGCCCGAGAGCCTCCACCAAGAACCACAGCTTCCTATTTAGAGTTCGAGGCGTTTCAGCCTCTTCATTTTCTAGCCTAGGCTCTGGGCAATCAGAGGTGCTGGGGGAACTCTGTAAGTACACGATTCTACCCGGGATGCCAAAACTCAACTCTACAGTCTTAATGGCTAACAAAAAGAAGGGGAGTCTTCTTAATCCACAGCGTGAGTCCGTTCTCATTCCGTGGAGGGTCTCGGACAGTCCCAGTGCTCTGGCGAGATCACGATCCGGGCTGCTTCCTCGGCCAAGGAACGAAACAATAGCGAACACCACACAGACCTAAAGGACATAGGACACCTCTGTGCCAAACTGTTACAACCGCACCAGACCACGCAGAGCAAGGAGTCCAGTAACTGTGCCATAGGCCCACAATGTAGCACAGCACAGGTTCCCAGTGCACCATAACACAGATGCACCACAACACCGATCCACGGTGTACCACGGCACAGACACAACCTATCACAGCATGGCTACGAGAGGCATCGCGGCAAAGTCCACGATGAGCATCAGCTTGAATGTATTTGCACAGCGGCACAGCCATCATATACTGTGTGACATGAGTTCAAGATGCACGGCAGCACCGATCCACGGCATACCGCGGCATCGGCACAACTTATCACAGTATGGCTACGAGAAGCATCGTGGCATAAGTCCGCGATGAGCATCAGCTTGAATGTATTTGCACAGCGGCACAGTGATCATATACTGTGACATGAGTTCAAGATGCACCGCCACACCGATCCTCGGTGTATCGCGGCACAGGCACAACCTATCACAGCGTGGCTACGAGAGGCATCGCGGCAAAGTCCACAATGAGCATCACCTTGAATGCACTGTGCACTGTGAAATGAGTCCAAGATGCACCGCAGCACCGATCCACGGTAGCACTGATCCACGGCATACCACGGCATCGGCACAACTTATCACAGTATGGCTACGAGAAGCATCGTGGCATAAGTCCGCGATGAGCATCAGTTTGAATGTATTTGCACAGCGGCACAGTGATCATATACTGTGACATGAGTTCAAGATGCACCGCCACACCGATCCTCGGTGTATCGCGGCACAGGCACAACCTATCACAGCGTGGCTATGAGAGGCATTTCGGCACAAGTCCATGATAAACATCAGCTTGAATGCATTTGCACAGCCGCACAGCCATCATGTACAGTGTGACATGAGTTCAAGAGGCACCGTGGCACCGATCCATGGCAGCACCAATCCACGGCTTACCGCCGTGGCACAGGCACAATCTATCACAGCGTGGCTAACGAGAGGCATCGTGGCAAAGTCCACCATGAGTATCAGCTTGAATGCATTGTGCCATGAGTTCAAGATGCACCACAACACCGATTCATGGCGTACCGCGGCACAGGCACGACCTATCACAGCATAGCTATGAGAGGCATCGCAGTAAAGTCCACTATGAGCATCAGCTTGAATGCATTGTTCACAGTGTCATGAGTTCAAGATGCACCACAACACCGATCCACGGTGTACCGCGGCACAGGCACAACCTATCACAGCGTGGCTACGGGAGGCATCGCGGCAAAGTCCACGATGAGCATCAGCTTGAGTGCATTGTGCACAGCGGCACAGCCATCATGTACTGTGTGACATGAGTTCAAGATGCACCACAACACCGATCCACGGTGTACCGCAGCACAGGCACAACCTATCACAGCATGGCTACGGGAGGCATCGCGGCAAAGTCCACGATGAGCATCAGCTTGAATGCATTGTGCACTGTGACGTGAGTTCAAGATGCACCGCAGCACCTGTACCGTGGCAAAGGCACAATGCAACAATTTACCAGGACACCAGTCCATGTTGCACTGCGGTAGGGGTACATGGTGTGCCATGACAGACACAATGTATCTACCATAGCATGGGTAGAAATGCTGCCGCACAAATCCACAGTGCACCAGCATGCATACGAGATGCAAGGCAGCACCCGCAAAATGTGCTGTAACACGAGGTCAGGATGCCCCGTGGCACAGATCGGCGGCACAGGTACAAGAGCAATATGGCACAGGTGCATGGCAAAACAGTGCCAGGTGTCACAGACACAATGCATTGTGACATGAGTACAGGATGCACCGCGGCACAGATCGGCGGCACACTGTGGCACAGACAGACACAGGGCACCGTGGCACAGGTTCGAGAGCAATATGACAGAGCTGCAGAGCTCACCTCAGCTCAGGTACACAGGTGCACCTCGGCACGAATCTGCAGCACACGTCAGTAAAGGTCCCCTGGGAGATCCAGCACTTCAGGTTGAGTCACTACTCACAATCAGCTTGACAATTTGAAGTCATTAAAGTGGGCTTTGATGCATCTCATTCTCTGTGCCGCCAGGCAACCAAACGACGTGTTTGCTCATCACACCCCCTTCTAGATGTCAACAGGTGAAGAAGGCACCCAGGCAGCTTAGCATGGTCTTAAGGTGGTCCCTATTGCTCTCAGACATCCTTGAATCTGTATTTCTCTAGCCCCCAAGCTTAAACAAGAAAAGGGGCTGGGCAGCATTCTACCTTAATATCCTGACAATCCCTGTCAACCTAACCTTTCTCAGACACGCCCAAACTAGCTGGAGCTGGTGGGGGTGGGCGGAAAGCTTGAATTCTGCTCCTCAGAAGCTCAAGTTAGGGTGGGGTGTTGTTTTTTCTTCTCAAAGGAACAGCAGGGAGCAACCCTTCCTCCCCAAAACCCACCATCCCTGAGGGGTTTGATGGCATTCACTTCCCAGCTCAGCCTGCTCATCCCTTTGCCCCAGGCTTCAGGGGACTTTGTAAATCTCAAAGGCTTGGGGGCTGGGAAGATTCGGCTTTCTCTTCTGGAAAGTTTCATCCTTCCACTAAGAGCTGGGCCCTTTGGGGACCCCAATGTCTGGCTGCTGGCAGCTCTTCTGTTTACTGGGATCTCAAGGGTCTAAATGGCATTTATTTCCCTAAATCTTTTCTTGTTTTTCTTTGTACCGTAATGGGGATCAAACCCAGGATCTTGTGACTGTTTGTCTAGCACTCTACCACTGAGCTCTACTCCGGTCATATTGTATTAGATCTTGACGTAAGTCTCTGGAGGTGCTTTTTATTTTCCAGTATTACAGATGCCCTAGGCAGGACAGCCTGGGAACCATGACTCCCTGCACAGTCAGCGCTAAGGTTAGATTCCAGGCCTGTAACAGTCCCAGCCTTTGGCATGCCTCCAAGAAGGCAAAGTTGGGGGACACATAACCTGAAGATGAAGCTTGAGGGGTCACCAGTGATGGGGAGCTGAGAGAGGCCTGAGCTGAGCTCAGGAATGACAGAGGAAGAGGGCAGAAAGCACAGCAGGTCCAAGCAGCTGGAATATTCTAAAACCGTACCTCCAACGTTCTTGACGACTCAAGGGTGTCATCAGGGTGCTTGCAGGGTCTCTCAGGAGGACTGGCGCAGAGAATGCCAATAGCCAGGGTTTGATGAGTGACAAGCTGGGGAAACCAAACAGCTCCCTGAAGACCACTGAGGCAGAAGAGACAGTGGCAGAAGGGTTGCCTTGTTTCTAACACAGTAAGAAAACTCCCGAATGCCTCCATGACGTTCCCTGGAGCCTCGTGTCTTTTAATTCTCCCAATAGCGCAATCAGGAAACTGTCATAATATTTTAACCTTTAAGACAATTATAGGAATAATTCTTGTTTCTTGTTTTCAAAGCACACAAAACAAAAAGTAAGGGATGCAATGGGGTGTGACTGCTCCCTCCCACTCCCTGCCCATCCTGCGGGACCCCATGGGCACACAGCCCGATGTCGGGGTTCGCTACTACAGTTGTGTCAGGAACAGGAAGACTGTCATGGAGAGAAGACCCCTGGAGGGTCTGGACACTCTAGGTTTTAGGGTGTCCCTCTCTTTCACCTTGTGGCCTCGGGGGCCTTCAGAGTCACTTTTTGCGGTGAAGACACCCACCCAATGAGGAGGAGGGGTGTGGTCCTAAGGACTGAAGTGGAAGGTGACCCCTGAGAGGGAGAGGAACCTCCCTCCCAGAAATTCACAGGCAAGTTCACCTTCCCTTTCTCTCCTGACCATTCACTCTTGAAATGCAAAGTGATGGAGGAACACTCCCTCCTGGGTTGGCTCAAGCACAAAGGACTCACCTAGTCCTATCACCCCCAAAAGGAAATGAAAGAGGGGTGTTAAGTGGATCCCACTGTGCTGGGCAGCGCTCTCTTCTGTAGCCCGCGTTCCTGTCTGTCGGGGGGCTGGACCTCGGTGGGCAGAACATTCCCTCTCTCCCTCTCTCGCTCTTTCTTTTTTCTTTTCTTTTCTTTAAAATATTTTGTTTATTCATTTTAAAGCAGAGAGAGAGCAAGAGAGAGAGAGAGATAGAGAGAGAGAGAAAACCTGGGCCACCACCTTGTGGGTCTGGGTACCGGGAAATTGAACCCTGGGCCTTAGGCACTGAAGGCAAGTGCCTTAACCGCTGAGCCATCTCTCCAGCCCTGTTTTGTTTTTTTGAGGTAGGGTCTCGCTCTAGTCCAGGCTGACCTGGAATTCACTATGGAGTCTCAGGTGGACCTTGAACTCACGGAGATCCACCTCTGCCTCCGGCGCCCCACCACGCCCGGTTTATTTCCTCCTTTCTTTCTAGACTCCCACTCACCTCTCCTCTGTCCCTTTCCCTGTCATCTGCCTGTCCCTCCAACATCCCTGGGGCTCTGGCTCCAGGGAGCCAGCTGATCCAGCACTGACAAAATGGCCGCTCCACCAGCCACCCATTAAGAATTAAGAATATGGTGGGTCTTACCTTCCAAGGAGGACCAGAAGGCCATTGACCTCGAACCCTAACTGGGCCCAACAGCTCTCCTTGGGTCTCTGGAGCAAGGATGGCCAGAACAGCAGTAGTAAATTATGGGGTTCACCAAGGATGGATGGCCACTCAGTCCTGTGAACCACAAGCATTCCTGGCCCAGGAAGGCAATGGAATCACATTTGCAGGGAACTTTCTAGAAGCCAGAGGAACAGGTTCTTGGGGGGGGGGGCGTCAGAAGGAAGCCACCACCAAGGGCAGTCCAGGAATGCCAGAGGGTCCCCTTGGGCCCAGGGTCCTCACCCCATTCCCTGTCACCTCATTCCTGGCTCAGGGGTTCCACAGTTCTGGGTCAAGTGTCCAAGTACAGGCTGTGGGGTCAGTCAGGGACCAAGAGGCCCAGTGGGAAGTCCTCTTCCTCTGTGCCCCTGTCCTGTGGAGGGCAATGGTTCCACTCAGCCGGGGACCACTGGCTAGGCAGGCCTCAGAGGGGACTCTCTCCTTTGGGCTCTGCCATTTTATTGTCCCACACTTGTAATCTCTTGCTGCACCCACATTTACTTAATGTGCTCCCTCGGGCAAGCAGGCACCCTGCACCCCAGGTTACAATAGGGGAACCATCTGGAAGAAGACGCTGAGTGTAACTTTCTAGAAGTTTCCGGGACTGCCCTGTGGCTCACACCTGTAACCCAACCCTTGGGAGGCTGAAGTCTGAGGATTGACTTCATGGTCAGCCTGGGCTACAGAGGGTGTTCCAACCAAGGCAGCCTGAAGAGTTTTGAAACCGTTGTGAAGCCATTGACCTAGGTTGTGTGGGGCTCAATCTTCTGGGTTCCCTCTTGTGTTTCAAAATGACTTCAGTTCGTCCACGTCTTTTGTATTTCCGTAGAAATTTTATAACCCACAAGGAGTTGGCCAGTTTCTATCAACAACAACAACAAAAAATTTCCTCTTGGATTTTTACTTTGAATTTTTATTGGACTTTAGATTAATTTGGTGTGTGTGGGGGAAATGACCTTTCTGGTTTTGTTCCTTTTGTTTTTATGGAGACAAAGTCTCATTGTGTAAATCACCCTCCTCCTGCTTCTTCCTCTTGAGCGCTGGGATTGCAGACCTGTGCCTTCACAGGCAGCTAGGAATTGGCAGAATGGCTCAGTGGGTAAAGCACTTGCCAGGCAATGTGAGTATACCCACAACCCACATAAAGATGGACATCTGTGATCCCTGCACCCCTTTGGCAAATGGGAGGCGGAGACCTAAGATTTCCCAAAACCTAACCTGGCCCACACAGCAGTGACAAGAGACCATGCATCATATTAGGTGTAAGGTGAGGACCAACACCCAAGATTGTCCTCTGACCACAGTGCACTGTGGCATACACATGCCCCTCACTCACACACATGAACACATACACAAAGATTAAAAATAAAATGCGGGCTGGAGAGTTGATCAGCAGTTAAGGCGCTTGCCTCCAGTGCCTAAGGACCCCGGTTCAATTCCTCAGGACCCACATAAGCCAGATGCGGTTAGAGGTCCTCTCTCTCTCTCTCTCTCTCTCTCTCTCTCTCTCTCTCTCTCTCTCTCTCTCTCTCTCCCTCTCTCTCTCTCTCTGTGTGTGTGTGTGTGTGTGTGTGTGTGTATCTGTGCTGGCAAATAAATGAAAATAAAATATATTTTAAAATAAAAAAACATATGAGATCCTAACATTGAATCCTCCAATGCATTAGTAAGGCATACCCATCCATGTAGTCACATTTTTACCTTGTCTTGGTAATTTTTCATGGTTTCATTGTACCAGCTTTTTATATCTTTTGCCAGATCTATCCCTTGAAATGTAATGTGTGTGTGTGTGTCTCGGGGTGTGTGTGTGTGTGTGTGTGTGTGTGTGTGTGTGTGTGTGTGTGTGTGTGTGTATTTTGAGGTAGGGTCTTGCTCTAGCAGAGGCTGACCTGGAATTCACTATGTAGTCTCAGGGTGGCCTTGAACTCACAGAAATCCTCCTACCACCACACCTGGCTTTTTTATTGTTTTTAATTATATTATATTATTTATGAAAGAGAAAGGGGAAGATAAACATAGAAAGCACAAGGTGCCCCAGGGCCTCTAGCCACTGCAAATGAACATGAACTCGAGACGCATGCTCCACCTTGTGTAACTGGCTTTGAGTGGATACTTGGGAATTGAACCCAGATCCTTAGGCTTTGCAGGCAACTGCCTTAACTGCTGAGCCATGTCTCCAGCCCTATTTTTTTCTGTTATTACATATCCCCAAATGGGTTTTGCTTAATAATGGGGGGGGGACTCCAGCCTTATATTTTGTGAAGTAGGTTCTCACTTTATCCCAAGCTGACTTGGAATTCTATAGTCTCAGGCTGGCCTCAAACTCACAGCTATCCTCCTACCTCGGCTGGGATTAAAGCTATGTGCCACCATGCCTGGCCAATATATTTTGATGTTACTGTAGATGGCATTTTTTAAGGTAGTGAAGCTATAGATTTATTAAAAGTGAAGCCAGGAGGGAATTCCTGCCTGGTACTGGAAAACCTAGTCCAAAACCTATGGCTGAGAAGTCATAGCCCTAAGAGGAAAAGTACTATGGTTGTCTGACTAAATAGATATATAATGACCACCAAACCGCCCTCTAAAAACCTAATGTTTATCCCCATATATTAATGCGACTCTCACTTGTGGTTAAAGAAGCTTCTCTTCTCACATGGCGGCAGCCACTGGGGGAACTAAAAAATGGCCAAAGTGCTGAGAAGAAGTGACAGAGGGAGTGTTCAGCACTAACTGAGACATTTCTCTCACACCCCCGAGACTCAGAGAACACGGTGGAAGAAGTGGAGAAAAGAATGTAAAAGCCAAAGAAACAGGAGGCTGCTCACAATGCTGTCATCCAGACACAAAGTGACTTTGATATTGATGACCTCACAGTGGAGGAGGCCACCTACACAACAGCTGAATAATAGGAGAGAGAAAAAATGATAGCATCAAAATATAAGAGACACTAAATGGAAAAAAAGGGAGGGGAGAAGAGTGTTGGGAAAGAACTATGATCAGGTATATTGTCTGTATTTATGGAAGTTGTCAATAAAGTTTTTTAAGGGCTGGAGAGATGGCTCAGCGGTTAAGGCACTTGCCTCCAGTGCCTAAGGCCCCTGGTTCAATTCCCCAGGACCCACATAAGCCAGACCCACAAGGTGGTGGCCCTGGTGCATTCTTTCTCTCTCTCTCTCTCTCTCTCTCTCTCTCTCTCTCTCTCTCTCTCTCTCTCTCATCTCTCTGCTTGAAAATGAATAAATAAAATATTTTTTAAAAAAATTAAAATAATGAAGCAGGTACAGTGGCTCATGCCTATAATCCCAGCATTAGAAAAGCTGAGGTAGGAGGAACATTATGAGGCTAGCCTGAGCTAAAGTGAAACTCCGCTTCAAAAAACAAAGGAGGGGCTGGGAGATGATTTAGCAGTTAAAGGTGCTTGCTTGCAAAGCCTGATGGCCTGGGTTTGAGTCCCTAGATCCTATGTAAAGCCAGATGCACAAAGCAGGGTAGGCACCAAGAGTCTGCAGTGGCAGGAGGCCCTGGTGTGCCTATTCTTTCCCTCCCTCTCCTTCCAAATAAATAAATAACAATATTAAAAAAAGTAAAAACAGGGCTGGAGAGATGGCTCAGCAGGTAAGGCACTTGCCTCCAGTGCCTAAGGCCCCAGGTTCAATTCCCCAGGACCCACATAAGCCAGACCCGCAAGGTGGTGGCCCTGGTGCGCTCTCTCTCTCTCTCTCTCTCTCTCTCTCTCTCTCTCTCTCTCTCTGCTTGAAAATGAATAAATAAAATATTTTAAAAAAAATAAAGACAGAATAAGGCTTATAAAAAAGTGATCATGAAATCCTAGAACATCCTCCCACAGGGTGGGAGTGAGCTTGAGCAAGTGTTTCTATAGACAGCGTTTCACTTCAACTTCTGGTTTCCTGTAAATATGTAAAAATACCACTGGCTTTTTCATGTCCATCTTGGCTCCTACATTCTCATTAAACTCACTCTGTCCCAGTAGCTTTGCTGTGCTGAGTTCATGAACGGCCCACATATCCATCACTCGTGATGACATTGCCTTTCTCCTTCCTGATATTGATCATGTTATTTCCTCTCGATTGCTCCCTAATCTCCCTGGCTAGAGACTTCTCCGTTTTATTAATATTGCTTCCAATTTTTAATTTTTGGTTTTTCGAGGTAGGGTCTCACTCTAGCCCAGGCTGACCTGAAATTCACTATGTAGTCTCAGGGTGACCAAGAACTCATGGTGATCCTCCTACCTCTGCTCCCTAATGCTGGGATTAAAGGCTTGTGACACCATGCCTAGTTTAATATTATTTTTATTGCTTTGATTATGGGTTGGACTTAGAGTCTTTCACATCCTAGGTAAGTACTCTGACTCTGAATTATATTCATACCCTATTTTAACTTTTTATTTTTTAAAATCTTTTTATTTATTTATTTGCAAGGAGAGAGAGAAGAGAGACAGAGAGAATGGGCACACCAGGGCCTCTACCCCTTGCAAATCAATTCCAGATGCATGTGCCACTTTGTCCATCTGGCTTTATGTGGGTACTGGGTCATAAGGCTTTGCAGGAAAGCGCCCTAACTGCTGAGCTCTCTCTCCAGACCCAAACTTTTTATTTTGAGACATTTCACTAGGTTGTCCACACTGGCCTTAAACTAATTCTGGAGTCCATGCAGGACTTGAACTTGCTAACTTCTTGCCTCAGCCTCCCAAATGACCAGGCTGACAGGCTTGACCACCAGGCCCAGCCTTAACCATTTTATTATCGTCCATACCATCAACTTTTGATTTCATGGATTTTCAATTTTTTTTTATTTGTTGAGAGAGAAGGAGAGAGAAGGTGGGGGGAGGAGAAAGAATGGACATGCCAGAGCCTCTTGGCCCCTAAAATAAATTCCAGATACATGCACCTTCTAAAGTATATATATACTTGCCTACAGGGCCTAAGGACCCTGGTTCAATTCCTCAGGACCCACATAAGCCAGATGCACAAAGTGATGCATGCATCTGGAGTTCATTTGCAGTGGTTAGAGGTTCTCTCTCTCTCTCTCTCTCTCTCTCTCTCTCTCTCTCTCTCTCTCTCTCTCTCTCTCT
>PVHP010025094.1:9614-25952 GCA_004024765.1 Zapus hudsonius
ATATATATACACACACATTATCTGAAACACACTAAGAAGTAATGGTTGGGCTGTTCTCAATATAATTAATTGCATATCTGTTAGAAAATTGGGTTTTGCTATTTATATTTTGTTATATGTGTCATAAATGTATTGCAGATAATCTATTCTTTTCCCTGTTATTTAAGTTTCAAACTTTTACCTTGAGCTGTAGTGAAGAAAAATTCTTTCAAATTCACCATTTAAAATCCATGCAGATTATATACCTTCCTGTAAAATCTTGAAACCATTAAGAAAACAAAGCCTTCCTCCCTCTGCTCTTTGTTCTATCCCTCGCTTAGTAGTTAAACCCTCAGCAGAAAATGGCTTTTCATACATTTTTGAGCACCGGATGAAGGCCTCTCATGCGACAAAATGATACACCATTGGCATCACATTGACCTTTGGCTTCCTGCAGGCTGTCATGGTTTTCATTAAAATAATAAACCTCTATACCCCAAAAGAATTCTAGGAGAACTTCTGAAATTTGAAGGGCTCTACTTTTAAATCTACATGGTGCTTCAGCTTTCTTTAAATATTTCATTGGACAGACTCAGTGAATTAATTACATTAGCTTTTCCTTTAACCATTTTTCTAAGCTATGTAGAAAAAAATGGGTAAATTCAAAAAGGTTTGTAAACTATGTGCATTAGTAATACCAGAATTGGATTTTCATAGTCTAACTACTGTAGAAATAAACTTTTGTTACCATTTGTGATCAAAATCACATTTATCTAGTATTAAAGCACATCAAAATCATAGATCAGTTTCTCAGCAATGTAAACTCCCTGACATTGTAGGTTGTAAAAGATGTATACATTTCAATGATTTAAGGAGCTCTCTGTCAAAATAACAATGTTAAATGTCATTTATATAGTACTAATGAAATATTTTTTTGTAAAATTTGTTTCTATTCACCTTTTAATTAGATCTGTAAAGGTATATGCAATTCTGGACATTGGCATTTCCTTGATTCAATGTAAAATTAGTAAAATTAAGTGATTACCTGAGGCTTTTACAATTAGTATATGATGCAGACTAGCCTTCCGACTTTAACACTGATCCTGTTATAGGCACACTTGTAAGCTATTGTGATTAATACTGTGGACATTAATTTAGGGGATATAAACAACTTCTTGAGTATTTTTTATATTTAAAATATATCCTGAGTATCTCGTCACTGAGGCTATACTTGATTGTTGACCACAATGACAGGAAAGACCTTTATTTCCACGTGAATAATAAATATTTTCAATTAAATGATATTGTGGTCGTTGGAATGGATGTCCCCCAATAGATTCAGGACTTTATTAAAAACTTTCTCCAGCTGCCTGGCTTTAGGAAGTTTACTTTGGCAAATCCTAGCTCCTAGATCTAAGGTGTTTCTAGGGGCAGATGGAATTTCAGCCATAGGTAGGTAAAGAGCAGTTTGAGCTCTGAGGAGTTTATTACTCTTTACTGGTATGTGTATGTGTGTGTGTGTGTGTGTGTGTGTGTGTGTGTGTGTGTGTGTGTGTGTGTGTGTGTGTTTTGTGTTGTGTGTGGCACTGGTGATGGGTTTCTCTCTCTCTTTCTCTCTCTGTTTAGACCTGTGATCTTCTTTTGTTTAGTTTCTTAAGCATATATTCTGGATTAAAGTTTATCTTGCTTCACTATTGAGAAATATAAGTAATTTTGGCAGGTGATTAATCTAATTTGTGATATTTCATGAGCTTTATTTCTATGTAGCAATAGCAAATAGCATTGGAGCTCATTATCTTCTTAGCCTGAAATTTAAAAAGAGAAATGAAATATTGTAAAATAGATAAATTTTAATGTCATATAAGATTCAGTATAAATAAAAATGAAAACCAGTTACTAATATAAAACCTTTGGATTGTGTGTAATACTTTATTTGGAGTTTTGAATTAAGGGAGGACTTTAGTTTCTATCTAATTTCTTTATCTCATAGTCATAGTATAAGAAAGTAAAATTAGTTTGTGACCTTTATTTATGCTTATCAGTTCTTGGCTGTCGGTAAATCTTATTTATACCTACCCCTGTCCTCCAATAACAAATATTTCCTTCCCTTTTGCATTTCAAATTGTGATTCACAATATTTTATTCATGAGTGCAAAAATAATATTTTCTTTATATTCTTGCAATTGATTTGAGAACTGGTGAATACAGAAGATGGATTATATTTTTATATTAAGCATCATATATAAATCTCTAACCATAATTTAGATTTTGTAAAACTCTAAGCTATTCCTTCCTTTTTATCTGTTTTCTTTTTTAAAATATTTTATTTATTTATAAGCTGAGAGATAGAAGAGGGAAATGCCCTAACAGGCCCTCTTTTTTAAGTATGTTTTTAAAATTTTTTTCAAGGTATGGTCTCAGTCTAGCCCAGGCTGACCTGGAATTCACTATGTAATCTCAAGATAGTCTTGAACTCACAGAGATCTTGTTACCTCTTCCTCATGAGTGCTGGGACTAAAGGTGTGCACCACCACTTTGGCTCTTTCCTCTTTTTAACAAACTGACATTCTCTAACCTGTGATATCAACATCACTGGGCTAGTTTATAGAAACAATTATTACATTTTTATGTTTAATATAAATAAATGTGTTATATGCTTTTTTTTGTCTACCTTACCACAGAGAGGTTTAAATTCATGCTTCCCCTAGCATAACAATGATTAAGGACTTCACTTGAAATTCTATTCAGTGTTTAAATTAGACATGCTTATATTGGGACTAATTCATATTTTCCCATTACCAATATAGATAGACCAAACTTTTAACAAAGTAAAAATTTTATTATGCTTAGAAAACCACTGCCCCGGATTATTTTTAATTTCAATTTCCTTTGTTCTCATCGAAAAGAAGCTTATAATCACACACATGCAGAGAAAACCTACAATACCATTTGCTGTTGTTCAAGCACAACAATAATTGCTATTTTCAGAGTTTGACTGCATCATAAGGCAGGCAACCTAACACTTTAATAACAACCAAATCTCATTCCTGTCATAAAAGTATGTGAAATATCCTTTTATTATAATAGTAAACATTATGGCTTCATTGGGCACATCAATAACAACACAGTTGCTTTCACCATATTCTGTATAAGTACATATAATTAATCCTATAAGGACATAACTAATATAATTTTACACCTATTTACATTCTATTAAATCATTTATTTTCTTATTTATAAGTTGATCATGCAAGATTTTATATTTTAAAAGTTTTTATTTGCAAGGAGAGAGGGAGGGAGGGAGGGAAAGAGAGAGACAGGGAGAGAGAGAGAGATAGAATAGGAGTGCCAGGGCCTCCTGCTGCTACAAACAATTTATGCATATGGCTTTACATGGACACTGGGGAATTGAACCTGGGTTTTTTTAGGCTTTGCAGGCAATCGCCTTAACCTCTGTGCCATCTCACCAGCCTCCAGTTCTACATTTTTAATATTTAGCAGTCTAAAGTTTTAGTTCAATGTTTGATGTAAACTGATTGAAAAATATCAATATTGTAATGAAATATAAGTTTCAAGCAGGGAAGAGAAATAAAGTTATGATGCACAGTGACTCTTCTGAGGGAACTCATGAGCAGTGGAGAAAGCTTAGATTTTGTGGACCAAGAGTGAGAATGAAAGTAGAAAATCCAAGGCTGAACTAAGAGAACCATAATGACACAAAGTCTTTAGCAAACCAAAGGAGGACTATATATGTATAAAGTCAAAGGACTTTTCAAAGTGTATATATATATATATATATTTATATATGCATAAATATATATATGTATATATTTATATATTTATATATATGCACGTGAACACACACATATAATATGTATGAGTAAAACACTTCAAAAAGATGACTCTGATAAATATTTTGTCATGGCATTTAGTAGTTTTATATTGAAAATACATAATATGTTAAAATTCAGGCAGTTAGTATATCATGCTTCCTGGGGCATGATAATATGTTTATTATAATCAAGTACTTTTCCATTTTAGAAAAAGTTTCATTTGCTGTTGTGTTCTCATAACGCCTTTAGAAAACATTATTTCCTTCTGAGTATATTTTCAAGTGAAAAAAAGTCCTTACAACCAGAGTGACAGGGATTGGACCAAAGAAGCCCCCTCCAGGATAAAAATCCATGTCATTTTTTATACTGGATAATATTAACATTTTCAAAGCTGCTATTCTTAATTTACTAATCTCTTCAATTCAAAAATACAAACAAAACTTTTCTATATTCATGAGTTTTTTTCCAAGACAATAAAACTGTCACGCAGGTGACTTAAAAGACAATGTACATTATTGAATCTGATGGTGTCAATTACCTTTTTAAGGTTAAATTTAAAACATAGACCTTCATGTCAGGTTGGTGATTTGATTCATGGATGTGCTATTATCTCAGAGAAAATTAAATACACTATAAGAGATTTCAGAGTAAAATTTTCTTGTAACTATGATAACTACTAAATTTGTATAATCTTTTAACTCAACCAAATTGACATTAGTCTATTAGGTTAAACTAATGATGTCTTACATAAACTAGGCCTTTCTTTAAATCACAGAACTTGGATATTATAAAAGTTTCTCCTACTAGCTATATCCTTATTAAATTCTAATATAGAGTCTTTTTAGTATTGGTAATTTTCCATATGAAAACATCAGTTAGCTCTCTTTCATAAATCTTAGAAGTAGTGAGACACTTTAAATCTCACACTTTTTAAAGAGTTTGAGATCTGCCATTAATCACTATCAGCTAACAGATGTATTAAAATTTATCACTTTTCCAGAGCTCTCCTGTCAGTTTGGACCCAGTTCAGGGCAGGCCCTTTCCACATCAAATGGAATAAAACCAACATTCACATAGACCCATTTCAATTCTGTCTGTCTCACCACAATGACTTGAGAAATGTATTCAATAAACTATGTTCACAGATTTATGAGCATATGATCTTTCTATTCTCATCTAGACTTAAAGCCAGATATTTTCCAAGTAAGTCTTTTTAGGTATTTTCGGTACTATAGCTAAAGCCCCATTTGAGTCATATATACTTGGAAGGAAGGAAGGAAGGAGAGAAAGAAAGAAAGAAAGAAAGAAAGAAAGAAAGAAAGAAAGAAAGAAAGAAAGAAAGAAAGAAAGAAAGAAAGAAAGAAAGAAAGAAAGAGAAAGAATATCAAGTATGCTTAATTACCTCTTCATAGATTTTTCCTTAAAATATAATGATTGCAATGTGTCTTGTGCATGGTTTCAGAACTTAATAAAGAACTCAGCTTAAAGGACATTAGAACTCATCTTAGGAGGTGTATTTTGAAGCAACTTGGTTATTTTATAGTCATATAATTGATAGTATTTAGTTCCCTATAACCTAACTTTATATTGTCTTATTTTCTCAGCGAAAGAAGGAAATGCTGTTCTTTCCATGTACAGAATCTTTATTGTATCTACCAGCCCTGTCATGTTTCCCACCTCAAACCCTCCTTATGCTCTGCACTAAACCAAAAGCAATTTCTTTCACACTGAGGGTCTTGTGTTTTTGGCATGGTTTTCTTCCCATAAGATAAATATCAATTTTACCTCATTCCTTCAACAAATTAGGTTTTTTTTAGTTTTTAATAGGAACTCTAAGATATGAACATAGTGTAACTAGTTTGTCTTATTCTCATCAGGCCCCATCTCCCCTGCCCCATTCCACTGAGGGACTTCATTGAGGGTATTGGTAATCACTGTGGGGTCATGAATGCACCAGTCAGTTCATGTCATAAGGATATTCAAACACAGTATTTCTTCCCACCCTGTGGGTCTTACATTCTTTCTGACTCCCCCAGCTTTTTTTTCAATGTCCTCTCAGTCTTCGTAGGTGTGTCAGAAATCTCTCTTTGTGGTGAGCTCTTAATTTTCTGCTTGGATGAGTTTTGTGTGTTCCCAATGTGTATCACCAGCTCCACAGATAAGGTTCTCTGGCTGCACCTGGCATTTAATCAGTAACTTCTTCAGCGATGTTCCCTTGGTCCTGGTGGGAGTGACAGAGATGGGTGCCTCGTCCAGTATTATATACTCAGATTTGTCTTCTGGCCATTTGGGTGGGCCTTTTGTCTCCCTGGTATTTGTTGTCATATGTAAACAGCTGATTCTCTACCCAAGAGTGAGAACAGCACAGGTCAAATGGGAGAAATAGATATTTAGAAGACTTTTTTTATGGGCATAACCTTTTCGTCTTGCCAAAGAACAGCATAAGCTTCCCTCTTTGGTCTATGACCTCCTAATCCATAGGCTAGTTGGAAAGCAATGCAATATGGAATTAGATCATTTTATAAAATCCATGAAATCTACACAACTGGAATAAAAAAATGACCTAATCAGTACTGGTAATAAGCTTTTTGTGAGGGTATTGGCAGAGATAATTTTGTAAAGCAAATTTAATCACCAACATGTTTTTATTTCATATAGGATATCCTCCTATCTGAGTAGATGTGCTTTCAAATTAATTCCTATCATTAATTCTGGCCTAGTATGAACTCTGTTTATCTTTTTTATAAATTATTGCATCTTTTTGGAATGAACACTACCCCAGAAACTGAGAGTAAGAACTTAACCTCATTTAACTATAGTTGATTTTTATATCAGTTGTCATATTTTTTTATTTGAGTGATATTTGCCAAGTAATATATTCTAAAATGTTTGAACACTTACTAATTTAGATTACAGTTTTTATTTTCCTCACAAGACAACTCTATAATCAAACATCTATGTCAGTTTTTTGGTAATTCTATGTATTTTTCTCACTTTTTTTCTTACTTTTTATCAAAAATTTGTATAAAATCAGTATTATTGATGCTGTGACTCAGTAACAACGCGAATTCTAACATGCATTGCTCATTTTTGACCCTATCTTTCTTTTTTTAAATATCATATGTGAAAGTCTCATCTATTTCTTTGGATACCTGTCTGCTCTGCCTGGCCTGAGCCTGCTGTAGAGGTCTCGGTGATTATTCTACCACAATTCAGAGATATGGGAATAGAGTTGTGCTTTATTATTTTTAAATAAGGAGAAACTATTTTGAGTACTCATTCCATAAGTATGGGAATATAATGTTCATTTTCTTAATGGACTGTTATTTTAAATCACGTTTTCAAAATAGGAAGGGAAGAGAAGGCTCCCTTTCTTTCGGGTCTCATTTAAGCTAACACACAAATGTTTTCCTTTGTGGTACTTCACCTTTTTTGATACTTGTAATTAATCATCCAAGGGTCTACTTAACCTAGATTCTTTAGTAGACTAAATAATTTCCCATTGTTTTAGGCTCCAGGCATCACTCCTCTCTCAGTCTGGAAGAAATCATTTATTTTAGGTTCCATTAAACCTGCTGAGTCTAAGAGTAATGACAGTTTCACTTAGACTTAAATCTTCTCTGCTAATGAACATTAGCCTCTTCTTATTAGTATTTTTTTTTTATTCTGCAAGGAGTAGAAAACCAGGGTTTCTTGTAACTGAAGCTACCAGGACTCAGAAGCCCACATTCTATTGGTAGAATTTAGCAAAAGAGCTACCCTTTTCGTTGAAATCTTAAACACTAAGAATATTTAATAACCACAAGTACCCCCCCAAATAATTAGACATACCAACATACTAACATGCTTCCAAGGATATATGCTTTTGTCTTATCTCATTCACATTTTCTCTTAGTCATTTTTAATGTTTTGAAATATTTTCTATATGGTGTCAGATTTTTTTTATCATTAGGTATCTCAGATAGTTCCATGTAAATAGATTGTCTTGAACTATTATATACTTTTTAAAAATATATTTTATTTATTAGAGAGAGAAGGAGAGAGAGAGAGAGAGAGAGAGAGAGAGAGAGAGAGAGAGAGAGAGAGAATGGGCACAACACGAACTCCAGACACATACGCCCTCTTGTGCATCTGGCTTTATATGGGCACTGGGGAATTGAACTCCGTCCTTCTGCATTGCAGACAAATGCCTTAACCGCTAAGCCATCTCTTCAGCCCCTATATACTTTTTCATTTGTCCATCTCATGAGTAGCAACTATTGGCTTAGTCTGCCCCATTCGCCCAAGCTATCATTTTGGCTCTTGTGATGAAAGTGCCAGTGCTCAGACAGAAAAGAAGGATGCTAAACTCTGAACCCACAAGAAAAGAAGAAGTGGCCGAGACTAAGTTTCTGGCTGTAATTTCATTAGGTATTAGTAGACACAAGAGGAATGATTCAAATATTAGATTTAGCACATAAGACTAGAAATCAATCGAGCTGTGGAAATGGCTTAAAGCTGGACAAGTAATTGACAAGTAAGCACAAGGGCCTTTCTAGCTTGAGATGACCAAATTCAACTCTCTAGAATGAACATAAAAGCTGCGCGTGGCCACACATGTCTGTGTCTCCAGTCTGTGTGGAGGGTGGGAATCCAGTGAATCAATGGGGCTCCTGGATAGACCACAGCTTCAGACTGAGGGAGAGATCTCATCTCAAGGAAATATGCAGATGTGGTGATAAGTGAAGGACACCCAATATTTTTCTTGGGCCTCCCTCCTCCTGCTTGTGAATGGGGCAGAGGTTTTCACACACATATGCACTGCACACACCTCCCACCAGACATACCACACAACACACACACACACACACACACACACAATCAAACATGGCTTATACATTTTTATATATGGCAAGCAGAACAATACACCTCATCATTCGAGATGGGGTGGTTCTGGGAGGGCCATTGAAATGGTGGCTCTTAATGGGTTCTTATTTCCTCACCAGGAAGAATGAAGTCCACAGAGGCAGTGAAAGGTGACCAAATAAGCAAGAAAATATTCACACAATTCCAAAGGAAAGGGGAAATAGTACTTTCGACAGAGATCAAAAGGATGCCCAGTAGTGAGTGACAGCTCTGAGTTTGTGGTGGTGGGAGACACCAAAGAGGGGCTGAAGCTCTGAACTCATGCCAGGCCTCTGGGTACAAGCTGAGGGGCTGTTGGCAAGTGTTACAGGTCTAAAACCTTGGCACACCTCACTGTAACATCGAAGTGAGAGCAGCACAGACATTGTTTGATGGGGTTGGTTGACCATCAAGCCCCAGAGGTTCTCTGGTCTCATCTCCCCTCCCAGGATTTTGGGGTACAGGAATGCATGGGCTCGCACAGCTATGCATGGAGGTGTTAGAAGAATTAGGCCCTCTCAGACCTTCATGCTTACATGGCAAGCTCTTACCTCCAAGGTATCTCTCCAGACACCACATACATTGTGTCTGGCATCCAAGGAAGGCCGTCTTCTAATGAATACCTGGCATGGCTCTCTGAACCAGAGAGGATTCACAAGGAGCTTAGTGCAGACCCAGGTTGGTCATGATTGGTGCAGGTGACTCTATTTCCCTTGTTGCCATGGTGTTGAAAGCACAGTAATAATTACCGTCAAAAAGCACCTGGTATGGGTCTGTGGGTCCCATGTTCATCCACGGCCACAGCCATTCAATCAACACAGGATAAGCCAGTGAGACAGAAACTAACGATTTTCGACACAAGGACCCCTAAGCTCACAACCTTAAAGCAGCCTTAATACTCACCCACCATGACACAGGGAACTGAGCGGAAGAGGGGGCGGAAAGATTGTGAGAGCTGTGGTGGGGGAGGTTATCCAGAGGCATGGCCAGGAGAACCTGGCTGACTCCTAGGCTATCCATGGTCCCCTGTCACAAGGACTGATCCAGATGACCCATGGAGGAGGTTATCCAGTGGATTGGGGAGGGGAGGGCAGCAGGGAATTGGGGGTAACAACTCGTTGTTTACCCACTAAATGTTGTAACTCATTATGGACAATACAAAAAAAAAAAGAAAGGAAGAAATGAGAAAAAAAAGCACCTGGTAAATCAGAGGTTTGTGTCCTCACCTGCCAGCTCTGATCATAGCCATAATAGTTCAACTTTGGACATATGGACATGACCATCCCAATTATATTCGGTTGGGTAGGAAGGTCGGGATTTAGGTTAGACATCCTGTGATAGAAAAATAAAAGCCACCAATAGAAACCACATGTGAATGGCTTACAAAGACTTCCAGGACTATGAAACCCTAGAGCAAGCAGAAGATGAAAAAGAGAAGTCCACAAAGCTCTGAATGGTGGGGCATCTCACCATAACCGAGCAGGGAAGGAAGAAGCCACTGAGAAGATACATAAAAGGGAAATAAAACAGGAAAAAGAAAGTTGGGTCCTGGAAGTCAACTGCAGGAAGTAGTGTCCATTATCACTGAAAGTTTAATTAAGATATGGGCTGACAACAAATTAAATTGATTACTAATAGCCCAGGGGATTGCACAGGTATTGTATAGGTAACATATACTCTGTTTTTATTTTAACTACATACATATTATCTTAAATCACATGTTACAGTAAACCTTTATACAAATACAAGGAATTTTTTACAGTCGATAAATCAAATCTCACGTGTAAATCAGTAAGGTAAAATAGAATATTTTAATAATAATTTTAGTATAATGTAGTTGGTACTTTTTATAAGGATGATCCTGTGTCTTTCTAGTGTTTATACATCTGTCAGTGATTCAGGAATAACATGTAAAATTATAGGCATTGTTATTAACTATTCAGGGTTTTTATTTTTTGTCAACTTGATCTCAGAATAATTGTCATGGGTGATTCATATGCTTTTGTTGACTTCTTTGGAAGTCCATTGAAAGTTCTTGTTTATATGTGGATGATATTGATTTTAGAGAATTGATAAAATGCACTCGAGTCTTTCCTAATGAATATACTTTAAAAATTTTTTTTTGTTTTGTTTTGTTTTTTTGAGGTAGGGTCTCACTCCATCTCAGGCTGACCTGAATTTCACTATGCAGTCTCAGGGTGGCCTTGAACTCACAGTGATTCTCCTACCTCTGCTCCTGAGTGCTGGGATTAAAGGCACGCGCCACCACACCCGACCTAATGAATATACTTATAACTCAGTTTGGTAATATTCTGAATTACTTCATCTAAGATTGGAGAGAAAGATTTAAAAGTGCATAATTTACTTAATTTCCAGATAGTGATAATCTTACATAGAACAAGACTGCTGAATAAATGCAGATATTCTATTCTGATTTGTAGCCGCCTGATTTCAATCCACACATACTGAGGGATAACCCATCTAGACACTCTGAAGCATGCTATTTAAAATAACACAATTTTGAAAGACAATAGTCTTTGGAAACTATAAATAGGGGTATAAGTGATTACAAATGATATGTTTAAGTATAAAGTCCAATGAAGAAATAAGTTTCTTTACTGCTTCTAGGTAGAGGACTTATACAGTTACACCTTTATAATAATGTTATTTTTTTAGTATCTGTTATTAAGTATATCCATATTTATGAATAATTTTCCATTTAGTGTTTCATTCAAATTCAGATAATCATGTAAACTCTGGAGCACATTTTTTGCACTTTCCATATATATATAATATATATAATAAAATATATACATAATATATATATATAAAAATATATAAAATGTATAAATATACATATATTGCAAGCAGAGAGAGATAGACAGAAGAGAAATAGAGAGAGACAATGGGCAGGCTAGGGCCTCCAACCACTGCATAGACTTCAGATGCAGAAGCCACTTTGTGCATCTGGGTTCACATGAACACTGTAGAATCAAACCCAGGTTGTTAGGCTTTGCAGGCAAGTCCCTGAACCACTGAGCCATCTCTCCAGCCTGAAAGTCACATTTTAAATAAGGGTTAGAAAACCCATATGTGTATAGCACCTACGATTTACTAGCCCTGTAACTTTGAGTCGCATAATTTCTTGATGTTCTCTCATCTGTCTTGATGGATAAGCCTTAAAAATAAATAAAGATAATAATGAGAAAATCCATTTATAAGTCATGCTACTCTGGTAAATCCTGAGAGACTTTGATCCATCTAGTCATGAGGATATTGACTAATTGTGAGCAGCCCTAACAGAGCTATGTGACAGAGCAGTTCCTAACAGTTTATATCACAAACACTTCTTAGAAAATAAAATGACTCATGTTCATCTCCATAATAGGATCTCTCTATTGTAATGTAAATCATAGGTACAACCAACACAAATGAAATTCGATTATTCTCCCCCAATCACTGGGATGCTTGTATTTAACATAAAACCTTTTCGGATAATTGATTACATCCTTCATTTGCATTTCGAGTTTGCCTTTAAGCTGATGTAACCGCCATCACGATCATTTCCAGTCTCCCAAGATATCCATAGATTTAGGTACTTCACGATCTTGACTGCTTTGAACACATTGTTAGCATTATCAATCACTGTTTCAATTACTTCTGCAGAACCTGGATTTATTAAAGTCTCAGTCAAGCCCCTTAAGATGTACAAAGAGCACGCATATTTCACGGAAGTGTTTGTGTGGTCCAGTTGAGTTTTACGGAGTACTTTTCACACCATCAACAACTTTGTTATATGGTGAGTTTCTCCTAGTTACTGCTAGTTATTGTATTATGAAAATGTTGACAAACCTTACTTTTATGAGAATTTATATGTCCTTTGCCAGCTTTATTCCATTTACTTCATTCCCTTCTTAACCTAATTTTTAATTGACCCCTTGCCTGTGTGTATATTGATAAAGTAATGAAACAGGATTATCTGCTCTTTATACAAACAACTAAGTCAATATGATGGCACAGGCTTCCCATTTCAGCACTTGGGAAAAGGAGGAGAGAACATCAGACATTCAAGGCTGTCCATGGGTACATAGCAAAAAGAAAATTTAAACAAAAGAGTCAGATCTGATGCCTGTTCCTTGAAACCAAGAAATGATTAACGTGGTTTGAACATAAAATGTCTCCCATAGGATCCTGTTTGAGCACCTGGTCCCCATGGTGGTACTGTTTGGGAACAGTGTGGACCCTTTAGGAAGTGGGTATCCAGGCCTTGAGGTGTTATAGCACCACTTCTTATTCCTCTGTTTCCTGGCTGAAATGTGACGCCACCTGTCATGCCTTTCCTGCAATAAAGGACTTTAAACACAAGCTGAAAATAAACCTGTTTCTTCCTGAAGTTGTTTCCTGATAGGAATTTGTTCACAGCAACAAAAAGTAACTAAAATACTGTTCACAAACCAATTCTATTGTTTCAAAAGGAGCCTTTTGAAAGATTAAAATTGTTTTCTGATACAAAGCCTATTACATATTCTCATTATCTGATTCTTTTTAAAAAGAAAATAACTGAAAATCCAGGAAGGCAGATCCTTTAAATAACAAAATACTAGTGTTGTCTTTCAGGAAATACCCCAAGAAGCTATTGGAAGGCTATTTGAATTTAGCCTTTTCAGAGTGTATATTGTCAGAAGGCACTTCTATTGGCTAATGAACTTTTGACATCTCGAGCTCAAAATCCCCGAGAACATGATCATTTCCCCAAAATAAACACATGATGTGTGAGGAAGTATGAGGACCATTTGCACCTGTGGAAGGCATGCCAAGACCTCCCAATTCACCCTCTCATCAACTCACAACTCCCTTCTTCCATCCGGGGAAATACCCTACTAACAATTACCAGCAGGTACACATACATAACTTGATGTTTTCTGCCTTCTGAGTCTATTGGGTGCTCAGTAAGCTTTCTTTGCAGACTAAAGGCTTCTCTGGACATGCAGAAGTCAGCCTTCCTTACTTCGAAATAACAGCAGCGATCTAATGCCTAAATCTTGCTCATTGATGCCATATGTGTGTGAGCTAAGATTGCTTTTTGTTTGTTTTTCACTTTCAATTTATTGAGAAAAAAATAGGAGAGGATTATTACATTTCGAGATATTTGAAACTTGAATTCAAACTTAATCAGAAATAAAGTTTTATTTGAATATAGTCATGCTCACTAGTTTATATACTATACTAATCATTTGTAAAACAAAAGTTTTAGGGACATGTAACAAAAAAAAAGCCATATAGCCACAAAACCTATACTACTTACCATCCATCATTTGAAAGTTTTCTGGCCACAGATCTAATGAATGATGGCTTGGGGCTTTTATCTGTGATTTTAGTTCTAATCCTAGAACCTTTATTCTTCTTAGGCAAGTCGTATTTAAAGTAATTCACCTTTCCAAAATATCTTTCTGTCTAGTCTAACATCTGGTCATGTTGTTGAGATATAGTAATTTATAGAATGAGCTTGCAAGCATCAGCTTTAATTAGGCTTCCAGTTATTCTTTGGGTTACTGCAAATGCAGTAGGCATTGAGTTTCAGGTACCAGGGACCTTCTGTCCAGTTCGTGTCAGTCAACTTATTAGTGTCTTGCTATGCTATTTTCAGAAGCATGCCAGGTTTCTTTCCTGCCAATGTTTTCCAGACTCTGTCCCATGAGACAGTATTTTTCCAGGAAGTTTTGATGTGTTATTAAACAGATCTATATTCAAATACCTTTGCAAACCTCTTGACTAAGTAAATTTAAAAGCATTTCCTTATGAATGATTTCTTTGTCAACAACCTTTACATGCAGTATCCCTCAAATATATTTAGCTGTCAAATGTGCTTTTATGTGGAGCGAGTCATGGGGCTTCACTTGTTCTCTAAGGTGTCATAATCATTGAGAAATGCAAAGTTGAAAATCAAGTTAATTATATTCTAATATCAGTAAATAAGTGGCTTTGATAACATTCATCAATTTGTATTGTAGTTTTTCACCTCTGGTTTAATTTTCTGTATTCACGATTCATTGCTTTATTTAGGAACTGACCCATAAATAGCACTTACAGTGAGCCAAGCATTGATTGTTCTATGGACTTTTCAAGGGTTAGCTCATGACTTGCCTTACTCAACCTTATTATGACTTTAGTGAGCCACTTACTATACATACTCATGCATCAGGAAGTAAGCTGGTTTCTGCAAGGCCATTGATTCAGCTAGACGGTTGTAGCCTTCCAAGCCAAATATTATTTCAGTCCATGCTTTTAACCTATAAACCGCAGTGGCCCTCGTGGCCCAAATGCAAAGCATTTTCTCTTAATACAAAAACATACATCTATATGATGATTCTGTTTGTAAAAGGGAACTTCTAATGGAAGAACTGAATTTAAGTGTGACTATTATAACAATGGTAACAGTATTAAGAGAAAAACAGTGTTCACATTCACCATGGAATTACTGACCAAATATTCATTTTCACCGGATGTTAGTTTGCAAGTGCTCACAATGCAAATATTGCAGACTGGTTGCCTGGAAATATGGTTCAGGGTCAAGATACCAGCAGGACAGGCCACTCAGGGCCTCTCTTCTCTACTTCTAGGAAGCTGCCCTTTACAGCGTATTCACGTTGTCCCTTTGTGCATCTGTCCTGAGAGTCTCTGCTGTCTTCTCTTAGGAGGACACCATTCCGATGGGTTGAAAGACCTCAGTGACCTGAAGCTCTTTCAGCTTCTATCTCCACAGTCACTTTGGTGATTAGAACATCAGCATATGAATTTGGATGAAGGACAGGTACTCGTCCAGGCGGTCCTTCATAGCTACCTTATTTGAGAGATACCCTTGAGGTTAGTTTGGGGGTTATTTGACTAGTGTTTTTCAGTAAACTGAGCACAAAATGATGGGCAGTACTAAGCAAATAAGGTTCCTTAGACCTTTGATGTTTATTCTTTCCTTCTATGAAATCCACAAAGTTCAAATGATCGAGAGTCATGTGAGAGAGAATTCATGTCTGATTTCCAGCAGTGCAGAATCTACTCAGAAAATATCTTTATATAATAATTCAGTAAAATTTCTGGGTTCATCTATTGTACCCAAATAATTCCATTTTCTAATTGGGCATCTTATAGAGATTATCTATGGAAGACCTATAGTTCCCCAGCTATGGGATGACTAATTGCCATATTATAGGAAAGCATATTGTATAGGAAAAATGTAACTAGCACTGATATATCCAATTCAGTTATTCCTTTCTTTTGATACACACACACACACACACACACACACACACATATATATATATATATATATATATATATATATATATATATATATATATATATATTTAGTTAACACAAGCTGATCTTAAACTCATGGTCCTCTTTCCTTAGCTTCCTGAGTGCTGACATCACAGGCATGCACCACAAACTCTGTCTAAATTTTTAATTGTTTATTATAAAGTCTCCTATATTTTTTACTATTTTTTCCATCTTTTGAACTTGCATAAAACGTGCCTGTGCTCTCTTAGTTCTCACATAATACATGGAAGGAAATAAGTAGGAGCAGAAAAGAGGGAACAAAATCTGGATAGAGGAGACAGCTTTATCATCTCAGATTTGCCAGGAC
>PVHP010025095.1:0-25823 GCA_004024765.1 Zapus hudsonius
TCTCTCTGCTTGGACCTGTGAAAGAGGACCAGCCTCTTTCACTTTTAAGGGATTTCCCCTGGATCTGTGGCTTGAATAAATCATTTCCTCCCATAAACTATGCCTGATTTGAAGATTCATCCCAGTGGCATGTGGCTGACTGGGACAAATTTCTACTCTCTTGGGAGGCAGAGATAGGAGGATTGCCATGAGTTCAAGGCCACCTTGAGACTACATAGTGAATTCCAGGTCAGCCTGGACTAGAGCGAGACCCGACCTCGAAGAAACAAAACAAAAAAAAATTGCTACTCTGGTGAAATTAAGCCAAAGGAGCACTAGGGAAGCAAGATGTTTTGTTTAACATCATTTAAATCGAAGCTGGAAACGGGGGCTGCCGAAGCTCCTTGTTCACTGCCAAGTCCTTGCTTCCAGACTTTAGAAACATGGCTTCAACAGGTCTGCCTCTTCCAAACCCATGCTTTCCATTGCTCTAATGCTGTGGTTTCCAGTCTTGTTTCAAGAATGTAGTACAAAATTATGATTTCATGGAATATTATGCAATACCAATAGAATATGGCTAAAATTATCAATATTCATTGGCTACCAAGTTATGAAGATAGTCCTATAGGTGGCTGACCAATGGCTATCATTTGGGCAACCAATTCTATGTTTTTGGTTTTGTTCTGTTTTGTTTTTAACAGGATCTCATGTAGCCCAGGCTGGCCTCAAGTTTCTTATGTAATCGAGGATGAACTTAAACTTCTGATCCTCCTGCCTCTCCCTCCCAACTGTTGGGGTTACAGGTGTGTATCACCACACCTGGTTTACTTCGTGCTGGGGATCAAACCCAGAGCTACTAACCTAGCTACAACCCCCCTAATACCATCCTATGGTTCTAACATTTGTCTTCTTTATATAACATCTATACACACATGTGCACACACAACATGTTCTATAGACCACACCACACACTACACACACATAGGCACACAGAGAAAGTTAAATAATACAGAGGGTTGAAACAACGCTAGAGTAAAAACTTATCCATTGGATACATTCTTAGATATGGAAATTATGAATCAGAAAGTATATGCATTCAATATTCTGGTAGATATCTCTCAAAATGTTCTCAAAATATTTGTACCATTGGCGCTTCACCAACATTCCATGAACCCTCCTCAAGTTTGGGGTATTATCAAACTTAAACTTACCAGTTTTTTTTTTTTTTTTGAGGTTAAAAATAGCATTTGACTCTGGTTTCAATTTGCATATGTAGAAATGGGTTGAGAAAAAAATCAAAGAAAGTTTAACTTTTATTAAATTCACAGACCTTATTTCAGATGAAATTTTATAATACAAAGTAAAATAATAGGCAATACACTGAAGTAATCTAATCACTTAAAGACAGTTGAACTAATATGAGAAAAATGAAAATATAAAGTATAACTTTTAAACCTACTTTTTTCTTTAATGAGGTGCTGGGGATAAAACCTAGAGCCTACTACATGCCAGACAAATGCTCTACCATTGAACTAGATTCTCAGCCCTCAAAAGTATAAAGTAAATAATCAAAAGAAAAATTGATAGGACCCGTGAAAAACAGGGAATAAAAAAAAAACGTGGAAAACAGTAAAATTTCAGAGGTAATTTTATGCCAATTTGTGTGAAAATAAAAATATAAAATTCATAGAATATATTTGGGGAATTTATTGAAACAAATTCCCCAAAATATAAGTTATAAAAATTAATGGGTGTGATGAAATGAAAATCAAAGAAATTAACCAGTTGGACAAGATGTACACACACACCTATGCAATAGTAGCACACAGCTTAGGTGAGAGGCCCGCTCAGTGGGAGAGAACTTATATCTGGTACTGAGAAACAGGTCAGAATTTCATAGCTATGACAATCATGGAATCCAAAGAGTAGATCCCACTGATCTTTGGCCAAAAAGAATGGGTACAGCTATCAAAACATTTCTCAATTAAGTATGCTTATCCCTTGAATTCATGCGAGAATCTGTTGTTGGGTTTTTTTTTCTACATATGGCAGCAAAACCCAGAAAGAACCAAGATCAATCAATATGACAATAAAAGATAGCTGCCTGCCTAGCATGAGACAAGCCTCCTCTAGCACATCTGCCTGAGCCCAGGTGACAGAATAGAAGAAGCGGCAATTTAATCATGAGTGCCGCTCTCACTGCTACCCTGACAACCTGCTCCAGAAAGATGGTTATAGACACCAAGGACATTGAAAACTCATCAAAACAGAAATCCAGAGGTTGCAGAATGCTAAACACTGACGTAGACTTAAAACACACTTGTCAAGGCTCAGGAAACAATGCAGAAGAGGGAATAGAAAGTTGTGAAGAGCTACAGGGTGGTAATGAGTCTCCTGACACATTGCCCCCCACACAGAGACATAACCCATGGTGAATAGCAATGACCCCACTGAGGAGGGCCCTCAGTGGAATTTGGGAAATTGAGGATCTAAGGATAAGAGGATCTAAGGGATCAACACGCAACTTGTCCATACAGTCAAGTTCACAATTAATAATAAAAAAGAAATGAAAATCAAGAGAGACTAGATAGATAGCTCAGCAGTTAAGGTGCTTGCCTGCAAAGCCTAATGACCCCAGGACCCATGTCAATCCAAATGCACAAAGTGGTGCATGCATCTAGAGTTCTTTTGCAGCAGCTAGAGGCCCTGGTGTGCCCGTTCTCTCTGTCTCTTTCTCTTCTATCTCTCTCTGCTTGCAAATAAATACAATTTTTTTTTAATTCAGGCCAACTTATAGAGTCTAATATTTAGTAAGCAACATTTGTAGCATGTGTTCATTCATCTAATCTTGCCAGCAACCCTACAAGACAGGCAAGATGGCTACCATATTGTACAGACAAGAAAAGGAACCCAAATTGACTCAGTAGTTTATTCCAAGCCACATCAGGAGTGTAGGGGTCCGAGAGAGACCTCATGTTTACCCACCACATGACTTCATCTCTGAAGGACGACAAATTAAACACAAAGGTGGTAGTCTTGGAGAAAGCAGGGTTTTTTTATTATTGTTTAAAATATTTTATTTATTTATTTGACAGAAAGGCAGATAGAGAGAGAATGGGCACCCCAGGGCCTCCAGCCACTGCAAATGAACTCCAGACACATGCACCACCTTATGCATCTGGCTTTATGTGGGAACTGGGGAATCAAACTCGAGTTCTTCTGCTTTGCAGGCAAATGCCTTAACCACTAAGCCATCTCTCCAGTCCAGAATGTGTTTTTAGAAAACTATGCTTTATGGACTATTGCAGAAACTCCTGCAAACTGATAAAGGAGCATAAAAGAACTCCTTTAGAAAAGTCAGCAGAGGTTACAAATAGGTACTCACAGGAAAGACAACCCAATAGCTAACTAATGTTTGCTGAATGAAGTATAGAATGAATGAATGAATGAACGAATGAATAGATCCACTTTGAACAAGAGGTACAGACTGGCTACTCTCTCTCCCTAGACTTCTTCCAATCCCACATTGGAGACACAGCTGGCCCTCCGACCCCCTTTGAACTGAAGTATCTCCCCATCATCACATCTACAACTGAATATAATTGGTTTTCTTTTGAACTTGGGAACATTATTGCTTGTGTCTCCTATGTGCTGACCATGAATCGCTCTCCACTGTAGTTCTTCATGTGATTATCCTCAGCTTGTCCCCCAAAGACAGGAGCCAAGTCCCAGCCTTCTAGAATTTTCTGTAGCACCAGCATAACATTTTGTACATAACAGGAGCCCAATAAATATTTATAGAGTTGAATTTAGTAGAAGTGTGGTATGTTAAGCTTTCACTGAGCAGTCAGGGAAAACCATAGGTGCTTTGAAAAGGAAGAAAAATGAGGGGAAAGAAATGACCAAGTTGGATCAGCAGTTTCTGAAGTGTTCTCTGTAGAGCACAAGACCCATAAAATCCCACCTGAAGAAAGGTCCTGGCTGGAGCACTTTGGTAGCTCACCACTTCGTATGTTCCCACTCACTCAGCTCTTTTGGGAATCGTAAACTCTTAGCATGCTGGGACAGGCTTATTTCAACTTGCAAAAGTCAGTTGTTAAATTTTTAAGAATTTGGTTCGCCAACTGTTAAGCACAGTCATTATTAAACATTAAGTTATGTAAACTTACATGGCATAAATTCCACTCAAAGCAAAGATGATAATAATTACTGAAAACAGCACTTCCTAATTAATTTACTCCATTTTGCTCTTATGTGTTGCTATAATTTGGGTCTGAACTGTCCCCCAAAGGCCTTCGAGGAACTTTCCAGAAGTGAAACCTCCTGAGAGTTTTTGGTCATCTTGCCCCAGCCAGCCAGCCTCCACCTCCTGAAAACAGGGATTACAGGTGAGGGCCATGTACACCTGGTACCTACATGGATGCTGGAGAGCCATCATAGATACATGGATTCCAGTCCTTCATGCAAGTACTTTGTCTACTGCGCTGTCTCCCCAGTCCCTGATGGGATCTCGATATGTAGCCGAGGATGGCTTAACACTCATCATCCTCCCGCCTCTGTCTCCAGAGTGCTGATAAAATTATGTCAATGGACACCATCTAGCTATGTGTGGAGGCATTTCCTTTTGGAAAAGCTATCTAATTGCTAAGTCCTTTCATGATTCTTATAACATTTAAATGAGACGCCTTCACATAACAAACTTGCTATTTGTCATTCTTTGATTTTCAACTTCCTGGGAGCCTAATAAGTTCAAATCAACCGTCCCTTTGAAAATGAGGTTAAAGTAATTTGAAAGAATCTCTAATTCCTTGGACCCTTGAGCTGATTTGCTTATGATTCTGCACTTCTGAGCAACTGGGTCTGGGGCAGAATATTCCACCCATGTCACCACTGAGTAAGGAAGTCAATGCTCCTGACTCTTATTTTGTCCATTTCTAAAATGGACTATATTACAGGATATTTGAGGAAGCAGAAGAATTTCATGCATGAGAAATGACTTGGCCAGTTGTACAGTTTACATATGAAAGGAAATGTGATGTGGGTGTTTCTCTCTGAAGGGGTGTGATAAATATGGCTCCTAACCCTTAGCCGAGCTCCCAGATCTCAGAAGTCTCCCCCAAATACCCGTAGCAAAGTGGGTGGAGCTTGGCACAAACTCCAAAGTAACCTAACTGTGATCCATGGCAACAGCTCAAAAGTGATTGTTAAGAGGCCTCCTGGCTTCATGGCCAAGTTCATAGGAAACTGCAGCCATGTTTTAAAAGATCAAATCAAAGCCCACAGTCTCCAGGCTGACAGTAACAGTGAATGAGGCTGGGTGGTCCCAAGGCAGATGGAGTGTGTTTTCAAGAAAGGCCTCTTATCATGCTGAGCAGTCATAGTGTCCACAGGCAATTTGACTTCGGCCCAGAGAAAGGTGATGTTATCTCTCAGGCCCATTTGGAGATATCATTTTCATAAAACTGAACGTTTTCATTTTTGCTAAGGGTGGAGAAACAGTACTCACTTTTCAAATGTGATTTTGAAGAGAGGGGAGAGGATTGGAGAGAAAAGAGAAGAGGGGATAAGAGAAAAGAGAGAAGGGAAGGAAGGAGGAGAGAGAAGAAGAAGAAAGGGAGAAGAAGGGAAGGAAATCGGGAAGGAGGGAAGATGGAGAAAGGGGGAACGAAGGAGGAGGGGAGGAGGGAGAGAAGGTGGGAAGGGAGGAGGGAATGGATCAAGGGGAGAGGAGAGAGGGGGAGGGGAAGAGGGACCTCTCTCTCTCTTTCTCTCTCTCTCTCTCTCTCTCTCTCTCTCTCACACACACACACACACACACACACACACACACACACACATCTCTTAGCACGTGAAAGGATGGAAGAATGCCCAGCACATACACGCTTCCAATGACTGGAGTCTCCTCAGCTGAGAGCCACAGTAAAACCCTTCTTTTGATTTTGCCCTGTAATCGTGATAGTCTGAATGCTTGACAAGAACAATATAAAGACACTGAGTGACCAGAACAGACACCAGGCATAGATCTGGAGCAGTGTCGTGAGGGCCTGACCAGGGTCAGGTGTCCTATAGAGAAAACCTGATGTTGCAGTCTAAGTGGAAGAAGGTAAGAACATCAAACTACAATCTACGTGTACATACTTCCACACGTCCACCATGTTCTGAGTGTACCAGAGCATACAGGCTACAGTCATTTGAGTATGGCTTGCCCCCCAAAGTTTTTTTTAAATTCACACCTTACTCAATTTATTTTCTCTCTCTGAATATGAATATGATCTTTTCCCTAGCTTTTGAAGATAAATTTGATTTTTTCTTTTTTTTAATTGTTCATAATGAGTTACATTATTTAATGGGCAAGCAATGAATTGTTATCCCCAGTTCCCCAATGCCACCCCTCCCCAACCCCAATCGGCTGGATATCCTCCTCCGTGGGCCGTCTGGATCAGTCCTTGGGGCAGGGGACCATGTATAGCCTAGGAGTCAGCCCGGTTCTCCTGGCCCTTGTATGTTGTTACTGAACTCCCCAAAGTGTTTTAGCCCTGGAAGCTTGGTGTCCAGTAGAACAATATTGAGTGAGAATAATATCTTTAAGAGGCAGAGCCTGGTGGGGACTAATGGAGGTAATTAAGTCATGTATTTGCCGTAAGAGCTACAGGAAGTCTCTAATTGTCTGTACTAACCGGAAGGATTGAGTGTGGCAGAATTTCTGGTCCTGAGAAGTAAAGATTGAGAAGCAACCTGTTTCCTGGAGATTTGTGGGAGAAGATGGTATTGCAATCAGCTTTCTCATTGCTATGATAAAGCACCCAACAAAAAGAAGTTTGTGGAAGGAAAGGGGTTATTTTGGCTTACAGACTCGAGGGAAAACACCATGATGGTATGAGCAGAGGATGGACATCACCTCCTGGTCAACATCAGGTGGACATCAGAGGCAGGAGAGTGTGCCAAACATTGTCAAGGGGAAGCTGGCTTGAATATCCATAAGCCCATCCCCAATAACACACCTCCAACAAAGGTCCAATTCCCAAATTGCCATCAACTGGGGATCAAGCATTCAGAACACATGAGTTTATGGGGGTCACCTGGATCAAACCACCACACATGGATGGAGTAGGTGAGTAGAAGCAGCTTGAGGCCAGCCATGGAGAAGGGAGGCCAGGTACCTGAGAGCACCAAGTTCTGCAGTGGATATGGGGTGGTGGGGCAGGGGAGAAAGAATTGGTGCCTCTGTGGAGACCAGTTTGTCCATGTGACATCTCGATCCCTCTCCTCTCCCATGATGCCTAGTGCCATGAGAGGGGTGAGCTGGTAACAGGGTGATTGAGGAGGATGGGGATCTACCTTGGGTAGGGTGCTGGCTCATGAGATTTTTTTTGGAACTGAATGATTTAATAGGTTTTTGTATTATTTACATATAATAAGGCCAACAGAACACAGTATCTGAAAAGATAGTTTGTGTCTCACAGTTTCTGGGTTCCTAAGAGGAATCCAGAGAGGCTGCCTAGGAAAACACCAGGGCCAGTCATGAGTTAGACGGAGTGGGAGCAGACGGAGTGAGCGAAAGATGTTATGGTGACAAGAAACGGGTGAGCTTGGATGGAGCCATTCAGATCATGTCAGTGGGCTCTGCAGGACAGAAGTCATCCATCCCTGTATAGAATCTGAGTCACCCTGGGATGGTTAGGGCCAGAGGATAGTGACCTGGACTATGAGACCCTGGTAAAGGATGTGGGCTCTGGATGGGTCCCTGTGAATTTGAAAACTATGCCCCTGAGTGAGAACCTTCCTATCCTTAGGAATTAGCTAATCCTGGGAGGGCCATTCCCTCCAGGGTCAGCAAGACCCAAAGGTCAAAGCCTCAGAACAGAGAAAATGAAAGGTGCAGTCATTGCCCCAAGCACAGGGCACAGGGGCATCATGGGAGAGAAGTGGAGGGATCCAGCTGGAACTTGGACACACCCATCCCCACAGAGGCACCAGTTCTTTCTCCCCTCCTCCACCTCCCCACCTCCACGGGGGCCTCCAGGCCCTGGTGCTCCCAGGTGCACAGAGCTTCCCTTCTCCTGCTTGTTCTGCTCACCTCTTCCTGTCCTCTTTCCCACAAACATCTAGCTGTCAAGTCTCCAGGCAACATGGGCTGGGCCCTGGAAAACATGGCTTCTTAATCCTTGCTTCCCCAGATCCAGCAGTTCTGCCACACTTGATCCTTTCTGTTAGCATATACAAACAGGCCTTTTACACAAGCCCAACAACAGCAAAGACATATACAAATGTACAATGGGCATATTCAGCAATGAAAGATGAACTTTTGGGTATGGGTTTACATTTCAATGGGCTTTGTAACGCATTGACCTGTGCCCTGTTGGAAGGGCAAGACCAGGGCAGAGTTCCCAAATTGAACAGGCTCAGCTTTGGGGTGCCTTCTGGGTGTTCTTAAACGCCACTGAGTCATCTCTGTGTTATACCACAATGGGCAGAAATTTCCAGAGACAGAAGGAGGGCAGTTACAATGGTGCTCAGAGGCACCGTTCATATGCCTCACTTTGTGGGGCTAGCAAGCTGTGTGTAAATGGTTGTCAAAGTGACCAGTAGTACAGTAACATCGGATGGTGATGACACGCAGGTTTAATGAAGTACAGGTACCTGAATGAGATCTATCTGCTAGAAGCCAGTAAGTGATACCTATGTGGTGGTTTGAATGAAATGACCACCATAAGCTCACGTGCTTTGAATAGTTGGTCCCCAACTGGTGGCAATTTGGGAAGCTTTTGGTGCCTTTGGGAGGTAGAGCCTTGCTGACAGAGGTGTGTTGCTGAGGGCTGGCTTTGGGGTGATATAGCCCAGCTTCAAGTCCAGTAGGTAGACTACTTCTTTTCTGCTGATATGAAGATATGACCCAGGCTTCCTGTTTAGAGATGTCATGCTTTTCCACCATGAGGAAACTTCCTCTTGAAACTGTAAGCCAGAAATAAAACCATTTCCTTCCATGTCCAGTGTTTTCTCTCAGCAATAAGAAGGCAATTTTACACGAGTGAAATTCAGCCATACTTTGTGCCCATTGAACCCTCATAACCTCATAAACAACCTTTACCTACAGCTGCCAGCTTTCTGAAGCTAACCTTCTGAAGTTCTCTTTTAGGATGGGGGGTTTCTCTGCTCAAAACTTTCTTTCTAGAATTGAGGATAGGAGTAAAGAAAACATGAATATAACTGCAAAATTGTTTTCTCATTGAGAAGTCTTTCCCTGTGAGATATTTCAAATCACATTAACCAGCATGTCCAGCTGTGGGAGACTTTGAAAAAAGACATGATATTAAAAGATCCTATCAGAAAAAGTATATAAGAATTGGCCTTTAAAATTCTGATTTTATAGCTTTTATCTCAGTATTGCTATACACAATATTCTATTTGAAGTTTTCTAATAAAACATGCATTTTGAATCCTTTTGCAATAAGTAAGCCCAGATTGTCAAAAGTCATTACAAAAACCAGACTGTGAAGAACAGACCTTTTAAACTTCCGTTTCTCTCTGAGTATTTGTCAAATATGAAGAACAAAAAGGCCTGGGCTTTATCTATCATCCCATAATTGCTATATCCTAAATACATCAATTTCCTCTCCATCTCAAATGACGTCCCCCTTCCTGTCTACTCATGTTCCTTTATCTTCCTTGGTCAAGTCCTCTTTCTCTGACCATCATAGCCTGCCTGAAGTAACAGCCTCTCTCTTCTCTTTCAATCCAGAGAAGTTACTTTTGTTGGGTGTTACCCTGAAATAGCTTCTCCATTGCTTTTTAAAAGTGTCACCAGCTGAGTGTGTTGGTGTATACCTGTAGTCCCAGCACTTGGGAGGCAGGAGCATGAGGATTAGGAGTTCAAGGCCATGCTTGGCTAAAATAGTATTTATTCTAGCCTGGAATATAAGAGAAACTGTCTCAGATAGATAGATAGATAGATAGATAGATAGATAGATAGATAGATAGATACATACATACATACATACATACATACATACATACATACATACATAGATGATAGATAGGTAGGTAGATAGATAGATACATAAATACATAGATACATAGATAGATAGATACATAGGTAGATACATAGATACATAGCTAGATGGATGGACAGATGGATGGATGGATGGATAATGGATAGAAAGATAGTCACTTATAGATATCAATGCTGCTTATAATAATAATCCCCCCTTGGGGGCTGGAGAGATGGCTTGGAGGTTAAGGCACTTGCCTCCAGTGCCTAAGGCCCCAGGTTCAATTCCCCAGGACCCACATAAGCCAGACCCACAAGGTGGTGGCCCTGGTGCCCGTGCGTGCTCTCTCTCTCTCTCTCTCTCTCTCTCTCTCTCTCTCTCTCTCTCTCTCTCTCTCTCTCTCTCTCTCTCCTTAAAAATGAATAAATAAAATATTAAAAAAATAATAATCCCCCTTTCCTAAATTTTACATTCCATGGTTTCAGTGACCTGTGGTCAATTGTAGACTAAAACTATTGGAGGGAAAATTCTAGAAGTAATAGGTTTCAATTTGCATGCCATTTTAAATAGCATCCTGAACTCCATGGTCCCATTCAGTCCTGCCCAGGACATAAATCATCCCTTTGTCTGACATATCTACGCCGTATCAGCCACCTCCTCATTAATATCACTTAGTAAGCATCTTGTTTATCAGATCAACTAATGAGATATCACCATGTGTAACAGGTACCTTCCTATTGTTGGGACAAAACACTAAATCCAAAACAACTAATGGATGGAAAGGGTTTATTTCATCTTAGTTTTGAGAGGGTGTTTCTTTGTGGCAGGGAAAGCATATCAGGAACAGGAAGATAGTTCACATCCATCCTCATGTCAGAGAGAGGAAGCAGCAAGAGTGAGCTCCCAGCACTGAAAAGAGGGGCTGGATTTTAAATCCCAAGGCCCACCCCCAGTGGCCCACCTCCTCCAACGAGGCTCCACCTTCTGAAAGCTCCACCAGCTGAGGATCAAGTATAAGGCTTAATCACAATACATGAGGCAAAGGGGGACAAACCACCACTCAATCCTTGTGTTCATGTAACCTTTATGACATCATTCCCCTCACTGTAGCATATCATCCAGGTACTGTTTCACCACATATCACCAGAAGTTGAGTATAGTAAAAGATACTTTGAGAGAAATTTCAAATAACTTTTATTACCATTGTTATTATAACTCATTGTTAATCTCATCACCTAATTTATGAATTAACTAACCTTAGTTCCTTTGGTCTGTACATCTAGGGAAAACTATAGCTGTAGTTTGGATATGAGGACTCTACCCACAATGCTCATGTGTTAGAGGCTTGGCCCCACAGCAGGCAGGTCCAATCATTAAGTGACTGGACCATGTGGGCTCTGTCTTCATCAGTGGCTTCATAATTTGATGGCTTATTGGGAGATGTCTAGAGATTGGGGCCTTGTTGCAGAAAGTAGGTCACTTGTAGAGTGTTAGGGGCTATCTCTCTTTCTCTCTTTATCTCTCTCCCACCTCTCTTTTATCACCATGAAGTGCACAGCTTTGTTCTGCCATGGGATTCTGCCTAAGCAACTGCCTAGCGGCTGCAGAGCCAACCATAGACTAAAAATCTCTAAAACTGTAAGCCAAAACAAATCCTTCCTCATTTAAAATTGTTTCACTTAAGTATTTGTCACAGGATCAAAGAAATCTAATATGATAGGGTTTGGTACAATCTGCAGTTTCAGACATTTCCTGAGGATCTTGGAATGTATCCATTTCTAGAAAAGGAGGAGCTACTATAAATTCCCCAAGTTGTGATGTATCTCTCCTACTGGACTATAAATTCCTAGAGGGCAAATACTGTCATTTGTGATTTCAGCATCCTCAGAATGCTGACAGAGCCATCCTGCAAGACCATGTAACAGCTATGAGATATTGGTGTTGCCTCTCCCATCATGGCTGGCTTGCTGTGGTTCACATACACCGTCATTGAGCTCTCTTGCTTAACTTGTTTCTGCTAATCTCAAACTCTCTCTCCTGTTGATTTTGGAACCCAGAACACATGTAAAATGTGCCACTAATAGCTTTCTTGAAAATGGGCAGATTAAAAGATTTGAGGCAACAAGTTCTTTTACCTCTCTAATGTGCATAACTCGGATTTCCATGCCCAACTGTAAACAACTTTCTTGTGAAACAGGAGACAGTGGGCAGCTGTGAGCCAAGAAAGGTGAGCACAATGCCAGTGAGCTGGTGAAACCAAGTGACCTCTGGCTACTGCAGATCCAGAAACGTTCAAGGGTTCTACTAACTGCACCACTTGGAAGGGTACCAGGAGACTCACTTTGTGATGTGCGTGATTTTTGTTTCATTGCCAGACTTGAAAGCTGAGCCGAGTGGTCTTATGACTTTAGTTACATGAGCGGAGGGCCTTCTTTATGCCTGGGGAGAGATCATTATTGGAACTGATTCGGCAAAGGAGATCTATGAGGCCTGAGTGGGTTGCCTCCAATCACCAAGCAGCACCTCAGTAGCTTCAAAATAAAGAAGCAAGGGGCTGGAGAGGTGGCTCAGTGAATAGTGTTGCTGGCTGAACAAGCATGATGCTGCGATCAGCTTTCTAGCTGCGCAGAAAGAACCCAAAAGTGGCTTATGGAGGAACGGGTTTATTTGGCTTACAGACTTGAGGGGAGACTCCATCCTGGCAGGGAAAACGATGGCATGAGCAGAGGGGTGGACATCACCTCCGCCACCGCACTGCAAACAATGGCAGGAAGGTGTGCCAAGCACTGGCAAGGGGAAGCTGGCTTATAACCCCAAAGCCTGCCCCTAACAACACAGCTCTAGCGAGGTTTTAATTCCCGAACTGCCATCAGCTGAGGATGTATCATTCAGAACACAGTCATTTGTTTGTGGGGGACACCTGGATCAAACTGTGACACATGAGAACCTGAGTTCAGAACTCCAGCACCCACATAAAAGTCCAAGGTAGTGGCCTGCTTGCAGTCCCAGCACAGGGGAGGCAGAGACAGGTGGATCTTGGAGACTCGCTGGCTAATCTGTGAGTCCTGGGTTCAGTGAGAGACTCTGTCTCATCCAAAAAAAAAAGTAAAATGGTAGTCTGACTGAGGAAGACACCAACATTAGCTGTAAGAACACATGCCATGCGGTCACTTAAGAGGTGATCTGGGACGGGAGGACAAGTATCATTTACCTGTTTGCATGTTCCTTATTCCGCATGCAGAATTGGAGATTCTGACAGCGCTTCTGATTGGTCTGATACATGTACCCACAGCAGCCCGCTCAGCATGAAAAGGCTTCAAGGCTTGTCTGAAACAACACTACAGCAAAACCAAGCCTGCTCTTTGGATATCTGCAGATAAGTTTTGAGATTTTCAATAATAAACATGTCTTTTCTATAGAAGAGGACAAACAGATACCATCTGCTTCTCCATCCTGGTGCCCAGAACAGGGCATCCCGAGCAGGGCCCAAGGGAGCATTTGCTCTCGCCCTAATATCCTGTGTTAATCTTGTGTCCAATTAATCATACCTATGAATTCCTATGCCTAGAGTTTAACTAAACAAGCCCTGTCAAGATAGAAAATTGACTTGAAAAGGTTGAGGACAATAAATCATGTGAAATAATGTCAACAGGAAACAGTTGAACCACCCATGCCACCTGTTATTTGAAATCTTCTTCAGTTAAAACCAGTCCACAACAAAAAGGACAAAATCAATATTTTTATAGGAGGAGTTGAAGAAGGTTAGGGATGTCTTTTGTCTTTTAAAGAAGGTTCTTTTAATTTAATCTCTATTATCCATAGTTAGATACACTGAATGAGCAAATAATGTGTTGGTGTCCCCAATTCCCCAATTTCCCTCTTCCCTGTCCCCAATCAGTTGGATATCCTTCTCCATGGGAAGTCTGGATCAGTCCATGGGGTAGGGGGTTATGGATAGCCTAGGAGTCAGTCCAGTTCCATCCCCATTTTGTATGTTGTTACTGAGGGGGGCCATGTCTCTGGACATTCTCCTCCACCATGGCTCTTACAATCTTTCTGCCCCCAGTTCCAATCAGTTCCCTGAGTCATGGTGGGTTAAAGATTTTAATGCTAAAATAAGCTATGTTCCTATTTGAACCACTACTCAGTTAAGAGAACCTGTGTATTAGTTCTTATTGCTGCTATAACAAATGACGACAAAGCAACACAAGTTAGCTCACTGTTTGTGAAGGTCGGAAAGCTTAAAATTTGGCCTGTGAACATGTTTTCATGGGTGACAGGACAAAAAGACATCAAAATAGAAGAGGGACTATTTAGAAATAAGAAGGCATCCACTGGAGGGAAGATGAAGGAAGAAAGACAAAAGAAGGTACTGGGGGCGAAAATGACCAATTTACAATATGTGCGTATATATGAAGATTGTCACTAAAAACTTAAGAAAAAGCTGAAAATCCAGATGTTAACAGTGTGGTGCTCCTTGTAAATGTTCTAGGGAGAAGACTATTTCCTCCCCTTGTCCAGCTTCTCAGGACCACCTACATTCCCAATCTTCAGCCTTTTCCTCCATCTTGAAAGCCAGCAATACTCCTCTCTGACTATACCTGCTTCTGCTGGTGCATCTTCTATGACTCTGACCCTCCTGATTTATTCTTCTAAGGGTCTCCTAGACAATCCAGAACAATCTTCCTGTCTAAAGACCCTCCATTTAACCAACTGGCAGATTTCCCATCTTCATGTGTCATAGTATATTCACAGGTACCAGTGATGAGAACCTGCACAATGTCGGCAGGCCATTGGTCTTCCACGGGGTATTTAAGGAGTATATATTTACATAGATATGTAATTGCTGTAAATGCCCCTTTCCCTACTGCCATGGAAGAAACACTGAATTGCCTTTAAGTTATAGAGATAATTACATACTCCACCACGACTCAGGGAACTGAGCAGAATAGGGGGCAGAACGATTGTAAGAGCCATGGTGGGGGAGAATATCCAGAGGCATGATGCCCCTAACAACATAGTAAGGCCAGGAGAACCAGGCTGAATACTGGGCTATCCATGGTTCCCTGCCCCAAGGGCTGATCCAGACAGCCCACGGAGGAGGATATCCAGCTGATCGGGGATGGGGAAGAGGGGCATTGGGGAACGGGGGATAACAACTCATTTGCCCACTAAATAATGTAACTCATTAAGGACAATAAAAAAATAACATAGAACTCATTCTTCACACCGATGTCCCTCATTTCTCCCTCTCATAACCTTGGGAGAGACATAATAACCCGATAGCACTTTCCACAAAGCCCCTTTAACAGAGCTTTACTGAGTCAGTGGAGCCTAGCAAACATATTTTGCTTTTTATTTTTACTTATTCATTTTCTTTTACACCGGAGCCTGCAGAGCACTGGATCCTGTAAAACGTCTTAAGTCGGCAGTTTGCTCTGCAAGGTTGGATCATGGAACAAAGGGTCAATTCAGAGAAGAAGAAAAAAATCTATCAATCCCATTGGTTTTTTGGCTTTCACGTAGGCAAAACAAGCATTTTGACTGATGGACTCTTTCATTTTTTATGCAGTTATTTTAGCTCCTTTTAACGACAAGGTAAGTGTGCTGTGTGTATAAATATACAGTAGTCTATTTACAGGGTTATCAAATGTTTTAATTCATCTTCGAAATCAACATTCACCACTCCCAACACTCATGTTTACCTACGGCACACCAAACCCACCGCTCCCCACCCCCACCTCCTGTTTTTCTCTTTCACCTTGGGCAGAATTCTACATCCAATCAGGTGAGACCATTCATTTTTTTTAACTCAACAAATATTCCCTGAATGCTTATTATGTGCCAAGAACTAAGCTGGGTGCAATGGAAAAATAAAAAAAGTAATGGTATGTAAGGAGGCCAATTTAACAGCTTTTTAGCCAGAAAATGGAGCAGTCCCCAAACTTGTTGCATAAGTGTCCTACAGTTGATGCCTGCTGTCTGTCCTCGAGAGGCCAGTGGAAGGTGGGCAGGCACTCTGACTCTGAGGAAAGTGACACCAGATCTCACTGGGGTGGGTGAAACCGAGATTGTAGAAACATCTAGAAAGTGCAGCTCTCTTTGCTGACATGCAAAGGACAAATTTTCAACGGGTGTCCCAAGTGCCTTCGCCTTTTTGAGGTTCCATTTTATTGAGACGTTATCTAATCCACTGGAGGGTTCCACTGAGGTATCTCAGTAGGAGAGTTGCTAAGGGTTCCAGAGTAGATGCCACCATAAAGGACTTCGCTGAAAGCCCAGGCTCAACTCCCAGTCCTTATGGGTAGTGGATAGATATATGGGGACAGAGATGGCATTCTGACACAGTGTATGACAGAGACTGTCATCCCCTCCAGACATGGCTCTTCTTACACAGACATCATCCTGGGATCATTAAGTTAAACATTTGAGTATAACTTTAAAAAAATCTGTACTAATGGTGCCATCATGTCCTGGCAGATCTAGGTGAGAAAGGGCATTGGACCACACAGGGCTATTTTCTGTATGATATCACCCTGAAGAGGATGAATTATGCAACAAAGCAATACCACAGAGTGAATAAAGCATCAAGGAAAGACATTTATTTCTCATAGTTCTGGAGAAGTGTGAGGGTCACATCTGGTGTGGACTTTGTAACATGGTGGCCGGGCAGGCCATGATTGTTGTTGCTACCAAAATGCCTGAGGACCAGAAAGAGAGCCCTGTCTAAGGAAAAGAAACCAGGATGAAGAGATGAGGCATGCAAGGGAGGGAGGGAAGGAGAAGAGAGCCTTTCAAGTGCAGGCCCACCATAGAAAAGACTTTTTTTTTTTTTTTTGCTGTTGCTTTGTTTTTCAAGGTAGGGTCTCGCTCTAGTCCAGGCTGACCTGGAATTCACTCTGTAGTCTCAGGCTGGCCTCAAACTCATGGCGATCCTCCTACCTCTGCCTCCCAAGTGCTGGGATTAAATGTGTGCACCACCAAACCCAGCAGGAAGAACTTCTCAGTTCTAGGATTTGCAGTCCTGTTCTTTTCTTGCTGAAGAGAGAATTTGAAAACGCTGCTCAGTCAGGCCAACAGGTTACAAATAGTGCTCGTTAACACAGTTTGTCTGTGAAGGCTAATTTATATTTCTAGAGACATCCAGATCCTTAGCTATCCATCTCAAAGTCCTTATGCGGGAAAAGACACCTGAGAACAAGTCTTCTTCCTCAATACGGTGAATCTCTTTGGTAAATGATCCAGCCACACAAAGGACAAATGTTCCAAGGATAATAACACTACACTACATATGTGATAAGTAATCTTCTCTAACAACTTGCTGGGATTAAGAATGGCCTAGGAGACACCCTTCTGGGTGTATCTGTGAAGGCATTTCCAGAAAGCTTTAACTAAGGAGGGAAGACCCTGTCTAAATACGGCCTAGTGTCCAGACTGAACAGAAGGATGAAGAGAAGGAAAACATGGTGAACTCCAATATTTGTCTCTCTCTCTTTCTCCCCCTCTCTCTATTCCCTGACTATAAATGTGACCAGCTACTGTCAGGGGCGAAAGCCTTTGGGGCCTTTGGAGGCACACCCTGGCTTAATCTCAGGATGGCACCTGACAGCTTGCCACGAGGGGCTTAGCTTAATGAGTTTCAGGAGGTGATCTCGATTGGCCGTTATGCACAGGTTCTTACCATTAGCCCCCTGATTGGCCAGGAAGCTCTATATATTCTGCCTCGTTCCCTGCAATAAAAAGCACACCTTCATCAACCCACAAGCGGGGTGTGTGTGTGTATTTATATGATCACTGCCCTCCGCGGGCGGACGGGCAGTGATAAGTTAACTCCGACTGTCTCCACCATACCTTTCTCCCATGATAGATGCATCCCCTTCTGCAGTAAACCAAAATAAACCCTCCTCCCTGAGGCTGCTTTGTGTTAGGTATTTAATCATAGAAACCAGAAAAGTAACTAACACAGCATACTTGAACATTGTTTAGAAAATACACTTTTATTGTTCTTACCACCAAAAAAAAAGAAGTGAAATAGCACATGTTAAATACCTTGAGTTGCTGCTCTACAGTGTATCTAAATACCAAAACATCATTTTGCATAATATATATATGATTTTTAATTGGGAGTAAATGTCAAATCAAATCCCCCCATAGGCAAAACTTCACATTAAATATAAAAACAAAGTTTGATAAAAACTTTGTCTTCAGTAATCAAACTAGAATTTATCAAAGGTAAAATGATATTATATTTAACAAAACCTAAGCTAAATGATATTTATGCCTTCTGAACTTTCAAAAAGTTAAATTGTATAAGGATATTTTGAGGGACACATTATTATTTTTAGGATAAAGTTCATGATAGCTTAACAAATTCCCTTAATATTTGTGCTTGTATGGTGGTGAAGACAGTAAGTAGACAATTATTTCTAGGATATCATTCATTTTCCCAGTGCGTCCTTCAGTCATTTGATAGAAAAATCATTTTCTGTGTAGGGATATGTCCTCATTTTACCTTTACTAAGATTTTCTCTTTCAACTGTTTTCATCAGGTTGACTCTGCCAGACTTTCATTTGTCAGAACTTTGAGTGTGATTCCAAGTCTTTTTTCAAGTTCATGAATTCTTGGGTCTTGCATTGTTTTTATTGTTGAATGTTAGCGACATCTGACCATTAGCAAGAAGCAAGCCACAAAAGCCTTGACGTGAGGAACTAAGAAAGGCTCTGGCCTTAAACCGGGAGGCCTGCTTGTGTAAGTACTCATTTCCCAAGTGGTCAGATCATTAGTGAATATTTTCAGGCTTTGATGGGTTTTGCTTTCCTCTGATGTTGCCTTTCTTAGGCATCTTGCAACCTCATCACGGTAGGGGCTCTCCTAATGAATTTAGGGGTAACAAGGACCCCCTAATGTTTGAAACTTATATTGTCTCAGAAACTAAGTTCCTCATCCTGCCCCAAAGCCAAGTTACCCTCTCATACATACAGACTGGAATTGAGTAATTTGTCTGCAATTGTACCTCACCCTCATTTGTGAGGGCTATTCATGGTTTTGAATACACCAGCAACCTATCTTCCCTTCCAGCCAGAAAGCAACAGAGCCACCCAGGCAGCGAAACAAAATCACTAACTCCACAGTGAGTGAAAGAAGGTACTCCATCCATCAGCTGGGGACACCTCTCTTAGTGGGTGACTCCAGGTGCCCTAAAGTGGCAGCTGTGAGCATTGGAATCTCACAGGCACCTTCCTGCCCAGAGTTGACTGACCATACACTCAGGGCTGCCTGGATACTTTCTTCAATTTAGTCTCCCGGCCTCATTTCTTTAGCTACATCCTGGTTATTTCCAGGGGCTGGGGACATGAGCGATTATTCAGAGTTGGGACATAGTCCACCTTGGTCCTGTGGTAGAGACAATGCGGGTTAAGTCTAGTGAGCAAGCCAGGTATGCAAAATCAGGAAAGACAAAAGATTAAAAAAATCTGGGATTGGGGAGATGGGTCATCAGGTAAGAGCACTTGGTACAGGCATGAGGGCCAGAGGGGGCTTTAGACCATGTGAGTTTGATTCCCAAGGAACCATATGAACAGCTGGACATGGCTATGCATGTGTATAACACCAGCCCTGTGGGATACAGATGTGAAAACTGCAGATCCATGTTCAGAAAGAGAGACTCTGTTTTAAGGAAACACAGGGATAAGCGAGAAAGGAAGACCACACTGTGTTCTCCTCCGGCCTCCATGTGCCCACAAGCACATCTGCACATACACGTGCATATACCAAACACACACGCTGCACACACCACATACTACATACACAGAAGGGAAAAAATAGAAATAACCATTTCCTTAGTCTTTAATATATGTATAGCTTTATTTCTAATTAGGACTAAAACTTGCCTTGTTTTCTGCTTAGGACATTTTGTATAACTATCAGAGAAAATATTTTGTCTATAATAAAGCTGGAGCCGCAATCATTTCTATGAATGTGCAGATTGAGGTATATCTGAGGAGCTTGGTAATCATGGAATTTTACAACTTAAGTAATTCTATGTTTTATAGCATAAAAAGCTAATGACCTTTTTCTGTTAAGTGTATTTATCATCCTGTTCATGGAAATCAAATTCACATCGTTGTAAAAATTTTAATTAGAAAATGAACTTAAATCCTGATGATGTTTACCTTGACACATACTCTAAAAAAAAATAATCACATAAAAGAAACCATTCACCCCAAGTCTCCCTTAGAGGCACAATGAGTTGAATAGAGCAGGGACCAGAGGTTATATTGTAGTCAACTTACTCTGTTGCTGCGCAGAAAGAACCCAAACAAAAGAGGCTTGTGGAGGAATGGGTTTATTTGGCTTATGGACTTGAGGGGAGACTCCATCCTGGCAGGGAAAACGATGGCATGAGCAGAGGGCTGGACATCACCTCCGCCACAGCACTGGAAACAGTGGCAGGAAAGTGTGCCAAATACTGGCAAGGGGGAGCTGGTTTATAATCCCCATAAGCTCACCCCCAACAACACAGCTCTTTTGAGGTTCTAATTCCCGAACTGCCATCAGCTGGGGATTAAGCACTCAGAACACATTCATTTGTTTGTGGGGGACACCTGGATCAACCCATGACAGGTTACTTCTAGGGGGACAAGTGATACAGGCAGCTGTATCACTGAGAAGCCCAGCCCAGCATGGTGACAACTCGTGAAAGCTGTATCCCTGGTTCTCCTTGCCCAACTTCCAAACAGCTTCCACTAGTGTCTTCTTCCCAGAAACTGTTTACTGCTTTTAAAACCTTGGGGAGAGGCCTTGTGTAATCTTGGAACTTTCTGAGCTTCCTGAGCCTTGAAAGTTTTGTTAGGTTTCTGAATCTTACAAGCTCCCCTCCTCTCTTCAGGAGGAAATAATTCCATTTAGAAGAAATAATTCCATACTACGATGATCCAGAGTCCCATCCAGTACTCAGCAACTGGAAAGCAAAATAAGACATGATATAACAGGCAGGTTAGGATTTTTTTTTCCTAAGAAAAAGATAGCGGAAAGCCCAAACATCACTAAGCATTCGACCTAGAACTTTCTGGACCTCAGTGCAAGGGGGATGGGTACAAAGGCCCCATCAATGTCGCTGAGTTAGAGGGAGTCCAGGTCCATGCTGTGAGGAAGTGTGCGAACCAACGGAATCCTGCAGAGCAAGTGCTCCAGAAACCTGTGTAGAAAGCCTCAGAGTCTTCACTGAAAACCAGTGTCTGCCTGGTGCGAGGAAAAACAAACTCCAGGGAAAGAATAGCCAGCAGAGAACTGTACACAGACAACCTCTGGAGTTCACACAGGGCTGGAAATAATTCCAGGACTCATGGGGCAAAGTAGAGAAGGCCCTGGATAGACAGGGCATTCAGTAGGCCTTCCAAAGGACCATGCCTTGGAAATAAGACTTAGAATAAAGGCTAATATAGCCCCATCTCAAAAGAGTTTAAAATATAATTCAGGACAGGAGAGATTGCTCAGTGGTTAAGGTGCTTGCCTGCAAAGCCCAATGACCTGGGTTTGATTCTCCAGTACCCACATAAAGCCAGATGCATGTAACCTAGAGTTTGCTTGCAGCAGCTGGAGGCCCCTGGCATGCCTATTCTCTCTGTCTGTCTCTCTCTGCTTGCAAATAAATAAATAAATAAATTTAAAATAGTACATGCACTTATAAATGTTAAACATGTGGACCTGTGTATGATTAAACTGTGCGTCGTATAATGTCCTGAAGTGGGATCTTGAAAAGCCAACGTCCTTCCCAGGAAGCGGTGCTTTGGATGTCACAGTGGAGAAAGGAAAGTCAGTGTCGTGAAACCGACTTTTCCATGGAGAAAGTCAAATAAGGGCATTGCACTTACACTAGGACATGTTGACAATGTCGAACTGCATGGAATCTTATCTATGAGCTGCAAATCCCCTCTCCCATGCCAGAGAAGGGGGCCGGGTAGCTCCACCACGCTGCTGCCTGCCAAGGTTCAGGCCTTTGCTCCCCAAGAGGTAACACAGTAAAGGACTCAGTTGCTTCAATTCCAGCCCCAGGGAACATTAACAATAATAACCCCCTTTTCAAAGGTACAGGGAGACCACCTGACCTTACTGCAAACTCTCTGGAGATCCGCCTTTGCCCACATCATTACCAGAGGGAGGTAATCACCAGGAGGATGAATTTACAGGTACACAAACCCTAAACATGAGTCATTTTGAGTTATTGAATACAACCCCAGTCTAGCACCTGATCCCTGATTGCAGCTTTTATCCTCACCAAGCTCAGAGCGACAGAATGCCAACCGGGCAAGTGATTTAATGAAAGCAATGTGAATGCATGGACTGGAACCCTCCAAAAAGATGCCATGAAATTTTTCTTTTAAGGAAAATATACCAAGCTGATGAAAGAAGAAAATTTTGGAGGGCTGGGGATGTAACTCAGTTGGTAAAGTCTTTGTGTAGTATGCACAAAGCCTTGGGTTCAGTCCCCAGCACCTCATAAAACCCAGTGTGATGCAATCCCAGCACTTGGGAGTTGGAGACAAGAAGGAAGAAGAAAGGAAGGAAGAAGGAAACAAGGAAGGAGGAAGGAAGGAAATAAGGAGGGAAGAGAGAGCTAGGAAAGAGGAAGGGAATAAGGAAGGGAGGAAGGAAGAAGAAAAGAAGGAAGGAAGGAAAAAAGGAAGGAGGGAAGAGAGAGCTAGGAAGGAAGGAAGGAAAGAAGGAAGGGGGAGGGAGGGAGGGAGGGAGGGAGGAAGGAAGAAGTTACCAAGTGCTCCTGAAAATGAAACAAGAACTTCTGAGGTAGAGGTGCATGTGTTTGAGTCCTTGCCACCCAGCTTTCACGGCCTTACCATGTTGGCAACTGTGTACCTATACTCCCAGACAGGATCTGCAAGCTGAAGAGAAGAGTAGGTGTGAGGTCCTAGAACTTGAAGCTGCTCTCCCTGAAGATCAGATCATCTGAAGAAAGCAACTGTATTGGTGTTGCTTTGTTTCCTCCCAATTACCTCACCAAAGGGCTTAAAGAATGTGTATAAAAGATTCATGAATAGGGGGAGGGGAGATGCTCAGTAAAGTGCTGGCCACACAAGCATAAGATCCTCACACTCACGTAAAAAGCCGGGCATGGGAGCCCAGCACTGGGGAAGTGGAGTCAGGGGATCCCTGCTCACTGGCCAGCTCGTCTAGCCAAATAGGTGAGCTCCAGGTCCAGTGAGAGACTGTCTCAAAAAATAAGGTGGAGAACAGTTATGAAAGCTCTTGACATTGACTCTGGCCTCCACACACATACACTACATGCATAAAAATTTTCATAAAGAACATGCATGTTATACATTTTAAAACCTTGGAAAATATGTGTACATTTAAATAAGCCTGGTGGGGCCTGGAAAGATGGCTCAGCAGTTAAGGTTCTTGCCTACAAAGCCTAAAAACCTGAGTTCCATTCCCCAGTACCCATGTAAAGCCAGATGCACAAAATGTTGTAGGCATCTGGAGTCTCTGGCATGCCCATTCTCTCTGTCTCTGTCTCTGTCTCTCTCTCTCTCATCTCTGCTTGCAAATAAAAAACATTTTTTATAAATAGCTTTCAAAATGGCTGGTAACTTAAATTTTTCATAATAACTCAATAATGTACATATTATTATCTCAATAACACCTCAAGACTTGCGAAAAGAAGGTAGATGAATTACCCTAGAAAAAGAAAAGGCAAAACTTCTCCAATTCCCTAATGATAAAAGAAGGCATCACATGACCCAGAAATGTCTTTGGGTCTGAGATGCCTGGGAATTGCTGTTTCTGGGAAAAGCCATCAGGCTGAAATCCTGGCAATTCCATGTGGAGGGCCTGAGTGGATATTCTGGGTGCCACCTTGCAATAGGCCAGCCTGTCGCTGACAGCTCTGGACATATCAGGGAAAAGACACACTCTCAGTTGGCGCCTCTTACAGCCACATTAATCCAAGTGAAGTGTGGCTTTGGACCACAGCCAGTTTATCCACTGAGGCAAGGAGCCTCTGGGGAGCACAGACATGCAGCATGCAGGGCTGGGCCCAGAGCGCTCAGGGGGATAAAGGGCAGAAGAAATAATGCAACTAAAATATCTACGTGGTGAGTAGACATTACTTACACCAAAAAGACAGAGAACCACCATCCAATGGCATGGAAACAGACATGAAATACCTGGTCCCAAAGGGGCTGCCAGCTATCCGACAGAGGCTCGTTTTAGTGCCTTGAATCTCCATGAGTCTCACGATAATATTAAATCATGAACACAGGCCGATCCTAGCTAGTGTAGAGCCATCAACCAAATGTTTTCAAACTTCCAGAGCCGTCACGTCAGCGAATAGTCATAGTTTGTGTCTCTCTCTAAGCCCTAAACAAGTCATAAGAAAAGTTCCAAGGTGATGGAGTTCCATGAGATGGCTCAGTGGTTAAGGTCTGCAAAGCCTAACAACTGGGGTTTGATTCCCCAGTACCCACTACCCACGTAAAGCCAGGTGCACAGAGTGGTGCATGCGCCCATTCTGTTTTTCTCTTATTGCTAATTAATTAATTAATTAATTAAAAAGAAAAGTTCCAACAGAGACCCTATCTAGAAGGATGTCCTACTAGAGAGGTAAGAGTCGCACTTACCAGACTGAGAGCATGGTCCTCTATGCCTGCAATGGATATGCCTAGATTCCACAACCCTAACATTTCTGAGGGTGCAAATATGCTTACGGGTGCCCTGGGCCCTCAAGGTAAGTATTAAACCAGCAGAAAGGCAAGTATCCAATGGGGAAAAAACAGCATAAGCAGTGACATATTTAAATAAAAAAAATTTTTTGAACACTAAAATCTTGACAAAACCAAAAACCATAAAGACAGGAGCACCCAAACAAGAAATTTAAGCTTGATGGTAAGATCAGTGTCTTTCAAACAACTCCAAAAAATCTCCAAGTAGACATTATAAAGAATAGTGAGTGGGTCATGGAACACCTCTTTCCACTCCAAGGCCCCATGTCACCCCCACTCTCAAATATATTTTATCCCGAAGATTCCATTTGATCTGGTTTATGTATTCAGGTCCCACATAAGATTTGGTTTTAGAATAAAATACTTTAACAAAAGCTTACACACATGATAGTGGCCCCAACAATTGGAACAAGCAGCAGAAGATAGAAAAATCATAGTTTTGGGGCTGGAGAGATGGCTCTGTGGTTAATGACACTTGCTTTGCAAAGCCTAATGACCTGGGTTCAAATTCCCAGGACTCATGTAAAGCCAGATGCACAAAGTGACACAAAAGTCTGAAGTTCATTTCCAGCAACAGGAAGACCTGATTCTCTCTCTCTCTCTCTCTCTCTCTCTCTCTCTCTCTCTCTCTCTCTCTCTCTCCTCTCCATCTCTCTCAAATAAACATTTTTTAAAAAATCATAGCTCTTAAAAAGTCAAATATTTGCAGAAGAACAACAGATGTGTTAATTCATGATCATCAAGCCAGCACAGCAAAATATAAGTAGTAAAAGAATGTCTTCAGCTCCTATGGAATCAATACAGAAAGGAAATATAGACTTTCCAGAAACAATATAGGGCATCAGAAACCACAGCCATTCAATCAACACAGGATAGACCAATGAGACAGAAACCAAGGATTTTTGACACAAGGACCCCTAAGCTCGCAACATTAAAGCAGCCTTATTACTCACCCACCACGACTCAGGGAACTGAGCGGAAGAGGGGGAGGAAAGATTGTGAGAGCCGTGGTGGGGGAGACTGTCCGGAGGCATGGCACCCATCAGTAACAACACACTTGGGCCAGGAAGACCGGGATGAGTACTAAGATATACAGGATCCCTTGCCACAAGGACT
>PVHP010025096.1:0-25891 GCA_004024765.1 Zapus hudsonius
GATTTCAGAACCTTTTCACCCTGTGCATCACTGCCCGACTTCCCCATGGTCCTATCATCTCAGGTTCATAACTTTTCTTAATTGACATTGGTGCCCTTTAAACTGGAAAGGACATAGGGATCTTCTAGTCCTTAACTCTCAGTTATCAGGTGATGGACATGAGGTCAGAGGTGTTAAGGGGTATGCTCAGGTTGACACATTGACAATGGCTCATTGGTTAAGGCACTTGCCTCCAGTGCCTAAGGCCCTGGGTTCAATTCCCCAGGTCCCACATAAGCCAGACCCACAAGGTGGTGGCCATGGTGTGTTCTCTCTCTCTCCCTCTCTCTCTGTCTCTCTCTCTCTCTCTGCTTGAAAATGAATAAATAAAAAAAAGAAAAAAGGAAAAAATACAAAATACAAAAAATACAAAAGGAAAAAAAATACAAAAATCCAACGTTTGGGTGGAGACATGGCTCAACAGTTAAGGTGCTTGCTTATAAAGGTTGACAGCCAGTTTTTGATTCCCCATAACCCACTTGGTGCATCTGACTTTAAGTGGCAGGAATTTCTGTCCCACTTCCTCTCTTTGTCTCTCTGTCTCTCTATCTCTCCTTGCAAATAAATAAGAATATTTAAAAAACTTATTAAAGTGCTAAGAATAAGTGCCTGCTGAGAACCCAGTGCTAAATAAAACATGTATATCATTCCCTCCAAGGCTTAGGGAGCATTGTGGATGAGGGGGCAGAAAGAATGTAAGAGCCAGAGGATGAGGAGGAATCCTTTGGAATGGTATCTTACAAATGTGAAGTGGCTGTTGTGTTCATCACCTCACAGCAACTGTTCTTACCTGCACAAGACCTGTTCTCTCATCTTGATATATCTGCCAAGAAAATTCAGATCTCAACTTTACTGTGCATCAATCTGTTACCCACAGAATATTCCATCCAACAGACACAGACTACACATTCTTTTTTTTTAAGTCTTAAATATATATTTATTGTCCATAATGAGTTACATTATTCAGTGGGCAAACAATTAGTTGTTATCCCCAATTCCCCAATGCCCCCCTCCCTCCCCAGACAGCTGGATATCCTCCTCCGTGGGCCGTCTGGATTAGTCCTTGTGGCAGGGGACCCTGGATAGCCTAGTACTCAGCCTGATCTTCCTGGCCCAAGTGTGTTGTTATTGAAGGGTGCCATGCCTCTGGATAGTCTCCCCCACCACGGCTCTTACAATCTTTCAGCCCCCTCTTCCACATAGTTCCCTGAGTCGTGGTGGATGAGTATTATGGCTGCTTTAAGGTTGTGAGTTTAGGGGTCTTTGTGTCGAAGATCATTGGTTTCTGTCTCACTGGCTTATCCTGTGTAGATTGAATGTCTGTAGACTACACATTCTTTTCAGTGACTCATAGAACCTGCTCTAAAATCAATCACCTTTCATTCCACAAAGAAATCTTTAACAAAAGCCTATGACTGGGAAGTAGTTGTAGCTAAAACAAGAGTAACAACTACATAAGTGGAAGTAGCCCAAGGAATTTGACAAATTCTAAATTATTGGGACATCATGAAACTAAATAGCAATTATACAGATAAGCCACCCATCAACAGACTCAAGAGGCAACCTATAGAATGGGAGAAAATCTTCAGCAGCTATAAATTTGAAAGAGGCATAATATTTGGAGTATATAAATAACTTAAAAAACTAAACAATAAAATAGCAAGTAAGCCACTCAGAAAATAGGGCAGGGAATTGAACCGAATTCTCAAAGGAATAAATATAAATTCCCAAAACACTTAAAGAGTTGTTCGACATCTTTAGCCATCAGGGAAAAACAAAATGACTTTGAGATTCTACCTCACTCCAGTCAAATGGCCATCATGAAAAACTCAGATGACAACACTGTTGGTGGAGAAAGAGGAACCCTCATCCACTGCTGGTGGGAGTGCAAATTGTACAGCCACTCTGGAAATTAGTATGGATACTCCTCACCAAGCTGAAAATAGATCTACCATTAGAACTAGCTATACCTCATTTGGGCAGGTATGACAGACTCTACTATTTACTAAGAGACACTTCCTTAGTTAGCTGTGCCTGTAACTTCTCTATTCATAATAAGTAGGATCTAAAATCAACCCAAATGACCATCAACAGATGAATGGTTAATGAAGATGTGGTACATATAAACACAATGGCATTCCTTACTCAGTGGTAAGGAAAAATGAAATAATTAAATTTGCAGGAACATGAATGGACTTGGGAAAAAAATCATACACAGCAAGGTCACACAGGCTCAGAAAGACAAGCAGCACATGCTTTCCGTCACATGTGGTTCCTAACTTGGAACAGCTAGAGTTGACCATACGTGGTAGTCAAGAGTACCATCAGGAGTGTGGACATGGATGTAGAATGAAGCTGGAATGCAGTGGAAAGAGGAGGGAGTGGATGAGGGACTACCTGACAAGCAAATTGAGGAATGTGAAAACAAATAGGGAGGAAGGGTCTTTGTCAGGGTGTGGGGAGTGCACCCCAAAGAGAGAGCATGAGGGTATTACACAAAGCTAGTATCATCATGAATGACTATCATAGAAACCTTCCTTGTGGTAGAATTCCACAAGATATAACTGATTCCAAATAACAGTATGGGGGTGGGAAGAACCCAGACAGAAGGGCCCTATAGAAGGCTGAGAAAGCTTAAAGCTAAAACAATAGTCTCTGGCTGGTAAATTCCAGGCTCAGATTGGGTTACCTTCCACAGTGAGTTGTTGACCAGGAAGACCCATGAGGTTCCCAAAACAATGCAGGCCATTGCCAGAGTACTTGATACCCTGCCAGAGCTAAAAGGTTGCTGGAAATACCACAGGCTGCATTATTTATCTCCTACCTCCACAGGGTTTTTCTAACCAAACTTTCTTTAAAAATATTCTTAAAGTTCTGGTTTTTTTTTTTGAGAGTGTTAGAGAGAGACTGGACATGCAAGGGCCCTCAGCTGCTTCAAATGAACTCCAGACACATTCACCCCCTTGGTGCATGTGCATCTGACTTTATACGGGTACTGGGGAATCATACTTGGTGTTGTAGTCAGCTTTCTAGTTGCTGCGCAGAAAGAACCCAAACAAAAGCGGCTTGTGGAGAAATGGGTTTATTTGGCTTACAGACTCAAGGGGAGATTCCATCCTGGCAGGGAAAATGATGGTATGAGCAGAGGGGTGGACATCACCTCCACCATAGCACTGCTAACAATGGCAGGAAGGTGTGCCAAATACTGGCAAGGGGAAGCTGGTTTATAATCCCCATAAGCCTGCCCTGAACAACACAGCTCCATCAAGGTTGTAAAATCCCAACTGCCATCAGTTGAGGATGGATTACCTAGAACACATTCATTTGTGGGGGACACCTGGATCAAACCATGACAGGTTGTTAGTTTTGCAGGCCAGCACCTTATCTGCTGAGCCATCGCTCCAGCCCTAAAAATATTTTAAATTAGCTAACAAAGAAGCTGATTTCCACATGACTTGTCCATAATATCCTTAGCTGTGATTACCCTTCTTCCACTTCCTTCTATGTTGTCTCCCTTGCCCTGACTCTACTTAGACCTTTCCTAAATGGCCAAGCCATTTCTCTAGCCCCCAGTTAGACCTTTCCATTCCCAATATTCTTGTCATAGAGGATGGAAGAGTTCAAAAATGACATCAAAATAAAAGAGTGACACGTTGTAAAGAAGGGATTCAATGGAGAAGTTTGGGAGCAGGTGGTGCAATGGAATTATGATCAGGGTACACTGTGTATATGGATGTATGGAGGTTGTCAATTAAAAGTTTAAAAAGTTAAAATAAAAGTAACTAGAGAGCTCTCAAATCAACAAGTTAATGATGTACCACAAGGCTCTAGACAAATAAGAAGACATGAAAACCCAAATGCAGGAGATGGCAGAATTAATAAAGATTAGAACAAAATGAATAAAATAGAGACTAACAGAGTAATATGTAGGAGTTGGCTCCTTAAAAAGATAAGCAACCTTGAATAACCTTATCAATGAACTGGGGGAGAGAGGGAGAGGGAGAGGGAGAAGAAAAGTTTGAGAGCTGGAGGGGAGGGGCAGAAATAATTCCCAACATTATGAAATTAGACACAAAAAGTGAGTAGATACAACCAATCCCAATGAATTCTGGAGGATCATTATAACATACTTGGAAAACTTAAATTCAAAAACTGCAAAATCTATAAAAAATTGACAAATTGTTGGACACATATGAGCTACATTTGGTGGTGCTGAATTTTATACATAGTAGCCATGTTCTTTGTTACTTAGTTACACCCCAGCCCCCAATCTACAAAAATGAAATCAAGACAATATAAACAACTTAAAGAGACCCACAGCAAGCAATGAAGTTGAAGCAATAACTGAAATGTCTGTATAAAGAAAAGCCCAGCACTGGGCAAATTTCACTGCTGGTCTATGAAATTTGTAAGGAAGAGCTAACATCAATACTTCTCAAAGTGCATTCTATGGTTCCAGTATTACCCTTATACATGCAACCAGATAATGTCACAGCACAAAGAAAATTAGAGACCAATTTCCCTGATGAACATAGATGTAAAAATTCTCAACAAATACTTTCAAACTGAATTCAAGAGCACATTGAAAAGATCTCATATCCAGAGACATTGCCCACCTCAACAACAATACCAACAACAACAACACATGCAGACACACAAACTGGCTACTGTTTGTACAATTCATAACCCCCATCCCATGGACTATTCCAGGAATCACTGAGGAGTGCCCTCAGAGGGTTGAGGGCAGGGAGGATTGAAATGGGGGTACCATCATAAGACTTGTTCATATAGTGTTTCTAATTATTAACAATAAATAAATTTCAAAAAAGATCATATATCACAAACACATTGATTTCATCCCAGAGGTGCATGGTTGGTTCATAATATGCAAATAATAAATTTAATGCAAGAACAAAGCCAGAGAAGGTAGTTTTCACTGATAATCTCAGCATGTGGGAGGCAGTGGTAGATGGATTGCTGTGAGTTTAAGGCTAGCTTTCGCTACAGAGTGAAAGTCAAGTCAGCTTGGGCTAGATCAAGACCCTGCCATAAAATAAAATTTATACAAGATTTAAATAGACTAAAGGACAAGATTTATATAATCATTTCAACAGACTAAGAAAAGGCAAATGACAAATTCAACATCCCTTCATTATAAAATCCCTCAAAATAAAAACAGGAATGGTTTTGATATGGAATATATCTTAACCCACTAAAAGCTATATGAAACAAACCTATAATCTGTGTTATACTAGATGGGAAAAGCAATATTTCTTCTAAAACCTGGAATGAGAAAAAGGTGCAGATTTTGTCCATTTGTATTCAATATATATCTTAGATATAGCAATATGAGAAAGACATAAAAACACAAGTAGGAAAGACATTGAAAAACATCTCTATTTGCAGATGGCATGAGCCTATACCTAAAAGACCCTTAGAGCACCACCAGAAAACTCTAAACTGTGATACTTTCTACAAAGTAGTGGGATAAAAAATGTTTCGGCCCATTAACCCCTGACACCAGGTGAGGCCAGATTGGAATGGAGTACTTCAATGCCTAAATCACTTTGGCTTTCAACCCAAACTATTGTACCCTGTGAAAGTATCCCTCATAATAGATGGAGAAAGGAAAATATTTCAAGATAAAAGCCAGATCTACAATTTTATGGACACTAAACCAAACCTACCGAGAATTCTCCACAAAATATTCAGCACAGAAGAACCAAGCAAGCAACATCCAGAAGTTGGGCACAATAATCAATCTTAGAGGGACAAAAAAACAAGAGAGGCATCAAATCCCATAAACCCTACACTATGGCAGGGGTTGCGTCAAGCCTCACAGTTATAACTTTGAATATCAATGGTCTTAACTCTCCCATAAAAAGAAACAGGTTAGCAGGATGGATCAGAAAAATGGATCCTTCCATCTGCTGCTTCCAAGAAACACTCTTAAACTCTAAAGACAGGAACCTCCTCAGGGTAAAAGGATGGAAAATGATCTTCCAAGCAAATGGAAATAAAAAAACAAGCAGGAGTTGTTACACTAATATGAGACAAAATAGACTTTAAACCAAAATCAACTCAAAAGAACAACCAAGGACACATCTTACTCATCATGGGAACAATTGAACAAGAAAATACACCATCATAAACATATATGCACCAAATACAGGTAGGTGCACCACAGTTCATAAAGCAAAAACTAATGGAAAACAAAACAAAAATAAACTCCAAGTCCATCATAGTTGGAGACTTTAATGCACCACTATGATCTTTAGACAGATCATCCAAACTGAAGGTCAACAGGCAAATAATAGAACTCACTAACACCATAGATCATCTGGACCTAATAGGTGAATACAGAACATTCCATCCAACTCTACAGAATATACATTGTTCTCAGCAGCTCACGGGATCTTCTCCAAAATAGACCATATATTAGGACATAAACATGCCTCAACAAATTCAAGAAGATTGAGGTAGCACTCTGCATCATATCGGACCACAATGCACTGAAGCTGGAAATTAGCAGAGAGAGAACAAACAGAAATCACACCAACTTTTGGAGATTGAACAATACGCTGATAAACAATGAATGGGTCATTCAAGAAATTAAATTGGAAATTGAAAATTTTTCTTGAAATAAATGATAATGAAAATACATCAAACCAGAACCTGAGATTATCAGTGAAAGAATTTTTGCATCTAAATTCATTAGGGATATAGGCCTGTAGTTTTCCTTTCTTGTGGTATCTCTGCCTGGTTTTGGTATAAGGGTGATCATAAAACAGTTTGGAAGATTGGGGGATTCCCTGTCCTCCAATTAGGTGAAAAAAGCTTGAGAAAAAGTGGTTTCTCTTCTATAATGAAGGTTTCATAGAATTTGGATGAGAATCCATCAGGACCTGTACTTTTCTTTTTAGGGAGGTTTTTAATTATATCTTCAATCTCAATTTAATGTAACAAGTTGTAATAGGTTTCTTTAGGAAATTTATGTGCTCTGGGTTTAGTTTTCTTAGGTGGGGTATGTCTATGAATTTGTCCATTTCTTCTTGGTTGTCCCCTTTTGTGGAGTAGAGGTTTTGGAAGTATACTCTGATGATTCTTCCAATTTCATTGGTGTCTTCTGTGACCTCTCCCTTTTCATTTCTTGTTAATTTGAGAGTTCTCTTTTCTATGTTTGATCAAGTTGGCCAGGGTTTCATCAGACTTATTTTTTTTGAAAGAACCAGCTCTTTGTTTCATCTATTTAAAAAATTGTTTTCTTAATTTTCAATTTCTTAATCTGTACTGTGATTTTAATTATTTCTTCCTGTCTGTATTTCTTATGGTTGGAGTATTCTTATTTTTCCAATGCCTTTAGTTGGGTGGTTAGGTTAATAATTTGAGATCACTGAGGGGGGCAATGTCTCTGGATATCCTCCCCTACCATGGTTCCTACAATCTTTCTACCTCCCCTCTTCCACTCTGTGAGTCATGGTGGGTGAGTTTCCAGAACTCCTCCCCTTCCATATTCTTTTAAATATATTTTTCCTTTATTATCCATAATAGATACATTGGTATCCCCAGTACCTGGTTTTCCCTCTTCCCTGTCCCCAATCAGCTGGATATACTCCTACATGGGAAGGCTGGATCTGTTCATGGAGTAGGGGTTATGGATAGCCTAGGAGTCAACCCGTTCCACCCCCCCTTTGTATGTTACTGAGAGGGGGCTGTGTCTCTGGCAGTTCTCCCTCACCATGTCTCTTACAGTCTTTCCACCTCCTTCCACTCAGTTCCCTGAGTCATGGTGGGTGAGTATTAAGGCTGCTTTATTGTTGAGGTCTTAGGGGGCCTCTGTACTTCTGCTTTAGTTTGTGTTGAAAAACTTTGGTGTCGGTCTCGCTGGCTCATCCTACCTTAACTGATTGGCTGTGTTTATAGGTCTCTTGCTTATCCCACCACTCTCTGTGGAGTTCCATGTGGATCCTCCATGGTAGGTCTGGTGTTGCCCATCTCTTGCCAGGATGTCAGCTATCAGCTTGTGGCTCATTGATAGGGTTGGAAGAGCCACAGCTCTGTCACTGTCTTCTGAAAAATACAAACAGAATCTCCATCAGAGAGTGAGATCAGTATAGGTTACCTGAGATACACATTTCTGAATTGGCTAGATTCCATTGTTAGTAGCCTCTTTGTAAATCACTCGTATAACACATTTCTCCTTGGGGTCCCCAGATTTTGGTTCTTAGTGCATTTCCCTGATATTTAAGGATGCTGAGCACTTTCTTAAGTGAGTAAAGACCATTTGTGCTTCCTCCTCTGTGAATTCTCTGTTGAAATCAATGCCCATTTTGTGAGAGGACAGTTTGAGTTTTTGCTATTAATTTTTTTGATTTCTCTGTAGGTTCTGGAAATTTGGCCTCTGTCTGAGTTACAGCTGGCAAAAACCATCTCCCAGTTTGATGGGGGTCTATTGGCTCTGAGTATGGTACTTTTGTATGTACAGAAGCTTTTGAGCCTGATCAGGTCCTTGGTTAAGTGAATGTTGCACTTCCTGGGCTGCTGGAGATTTGCTCAGGAAGTTTTTCTCTACTCCGATCTCATGTAGAGTTCCTCCTATTTTTTCTTCCAGGGTGTTCAGCATTACAGGATTTATATTGAGGTCTCTGATCCATTTGGAGTTGACTTTTGTGCATGGTGAAAAGAGTGTGTTTATTTTCATTTTTTTTTACATGTGTTTATCCAATTTGTCCAGCACCATTTGATGATGATGCTATCTTTTGCCCAGCATACATTGTTGGCACCCTTGTCAAAGACCAAGTAACTGATATTACTTGCATTAGAAGCTGGGTGTTCAATTCTATTCCACTGGTCTGTCTGTCTGTTTTTATGCCAGTACCATGCTGTTTTAGTTACTATTGCTTTGTAGTATGTTTTCTTTCTTTCTTTTTTTTTATTGTCCATAATGAGTTACATTGTTTAGTGGGCCAACAATGAGTTGTTATCCCCAATTCCTCATTGCCCCCCATCCCCATCCCCAGTCAGCTGGATATCCTCCACTGTATCAGTCTTTGTGGTAGGGGACCATGGATAGCCTAGTCTTCAGCCGGGTTCTCCTGACCCAAGTGTGTTGTTACTGAGAATTGTCAAGTCTCTGATATTCTCCCCCACCATGGCTCTCACAATCTTTCCGCTCCCTCTTCCGCTCAGTTCCCTGAGTCATGGTGGGTGAGTATTAAGGCTGCTTTAATGTTGCGAGCTTAGGGTTTTTTGTGTCGAGAATTGTTGGTTTCTGTCTCACTGGCTTATCCTGTGTTGATTGAATGGCTGTGGCTGTGGGTCCCTTCTTCATCCCGTCATTCTCTGCAGGGTTCCCTATGGATCTTCCATGATATGACTGTGGTGGCTCATCTCTTGCCAGGATCTCAGCTTTCTGCCTGCGGTTGGTTGGTAGGGTTATATGGGCCATAGCTCTCTCGCTGTATCCTGAAAAATACAAACACAATCTCCATTGGAGAGTGAGATCAGTATAGGTTAACAAATATACACAATTCCGGATTACCTAGCTTCTATTTTTAGTAGCTTCCCTGTCAGTCGCTCACATAGTGCATCTTTTCTTGGGAGCCCAAGAGTATGGGATCCGGTGCATATCGCCCTGAGTCCCCGGTTCCAATCAAGGGTTCCCCCTCACTGAGTGGAATATTTGGCCAAATTTAATAGCTGTTGATTGTCTCCCCCAGGCCCAGGTTCCTCCATTGCACAAGTGCTCCTTTCTTGGTCTGCTGTAGTATGTTTTTTTAGTCAGGCATGGTGATACCACCTGCGTAACGTTTTTTTTACTTAGAATAGTTTTTGTTATCCTAGTTCTTTTTTGCCTTCCAAATAAATTTTGAGATGATTTTTTTGTATGTCTGTGAGGAAAGAAGTTGGGATTTTTATTGGCATGGCATTGAATCTGTAGATCGCTTTTGGGAGGATTGCCATTTTAAATATGTTTATTCTCCCTATCCAAGAGCATGGAATGTCTGTCCATCTTATCACATCTTCCTCTATTTCCTTCTTGAGTGTTTCAATATTTTCCTTATATAATTCCTTCACCACCTTGGTTAGTGATATTCCAAGGTATTTGATTTTTTTGAAGCTGTAGAAAGCACGACAGTCTCTCTGATGTTGTTTTCTGTATGCTTGTCTTTTGCATATAGAAGGCCTACTGATTTTTGTGTATAAATTTTGTATCCTGCTACATTGCTGAAGGCATTAATCACCTTCAAGAGTTTACTCTGAGTCTGATGTATATAGGATCATGTCATCTGCAAAGAGGGATAGTTTAATTTTCTTTCTTTCTGATTTGTATCCCTTTTATGCTTTTTTCCTGTCTTATTGCTTGGGCTAGAACTTCAAGCCCTATGTTAAAGAGCAGTGGTGAGAGTACATATCCCTGACTTGTTCCTGATTTGAGTGGGAAGTCCTTGAGCCCCAATAAGAATCATTCATGCTTTAGGAGATCTGTATATTGTCTTTTTTATGTTGAGGTATGGGCCGACTATGCCTATTCTCTCCAGGGTTTTGAACATGAAGTGGTATTGAATTTTTTCAAAGGCCTTCTCAGCATCTATTGAGATAACCATGTGGTTTTTGTGGTTGAGACAATTAATGTGGTGGCTTACATTTATCTACTTGTGTATGTTGAACCATCCCTGCATCTCTGGGATGAAGCCGACTTGGTCAGGGTGGACAATATTTTTGATGTGGTATTGTATCCAGTTTGCTTGGACTTTGTTCAGAAATTTGCATCTAAATTTATCAGGGATATGGGTCTGTAGTTGTCTTTTCTCGTTGCATCTTTGCCTGTTTTGGGAATTAGGGAGATGCTAGTTTCATAAAAGGAGTTTGGAAGCCTTCCCTCTTTTTTTATACTCCTAATAAGCTTCAGAAAGAGTGGTTTGAGTTCTATGATGAAGGTTTGGTAGAATTTGGCTGAGATACCATGTAGTCCTGGGCTTTTCCATTTGGGGATTCTCTTGATTACATTTTCAATTTCTGTGGGTCTGATAGGTTTATTTAGAGACTTTGTCTGTTCTGGACTAAGCTTAGGTAATTGGTAGGTGTCCAGAAATTCATTCATTTCTTTAGGTTCTCTAATTTTGTAGAGCAGAGGTTTTGTAAGTATGACCTTATGATACTTCCAATCTCTTCAGGGCCTGTTGTGACCTCTCCCTTGTATTTTCTGATTTTGTTGATTTGGGCCTTCTCTGGTCTTTGTTTGATTAGGTTGGCCAGGGGTTTGTCAATCTTATTGACTTTTTCAAAGAACCAACTCTTTCATTTCTCTATTTTTTTAATTGTTTTGTTTGTTTCCAAATCATTAATCTCAGCTTTGATCTTAATTATTTCCTTTTGCCTTGAGCTCCTAGGGTTGGACTTTTCCATCTGCTCCAGTGACCTTAGGTGTGTGGATAGGTAGTTGGTTTGAGATCTCTCTGTATTTGTTATGAACACATTTAGTGCAATGAATTTCCCTCTTAGGACTTCCTTCATTGTGTCCCACATGTTCTGATAGGATGTGTTATCATTATAATTTATTACTAGGAAGTTCTGAATTTCCTGTCTGATTTCTTGAATGACCCACTCGTTCAAGAGTGAGTTGTTCAGGAGCGAGTAGTTGGTATAGTTTCTAAATCTTCTCCCATTGTTAATTTCTAGCTTTAATGCATTGTGGTCTGTTATGTTGCCGGGGTTTACATCAATCTTCCTAAATTTGTTGAGGGAAGATTTATGACCTAATACGTGGTCAATTTTGGAGAAGGTTCCATGCACTGCTGAGAAGAATGTAAAATCTGTGTCCTTGGGGTGGAATATTCTGTAAATATCTGTTATCCCTAGCTGGTCTATGGTGCCATAGAGCTGTTTTTCCCTGCTGACCTTTTGTTTGGATGATTTGTCTAGAGATGACAGTGGAGTGTTAAAGTCTACTATGATGGTGTTGGCATCTATATATGGTTTGATTTTGAGTCAATTATGCTTTATGGACTGAGAAGCCCTTGAATTTGGTGCATATATATTTAAGTTAGTGATATCTTCTTGTTGGATCATTCCCTTGATAAGTAGGAAATAGCCATCATTGTCCTTATTTAATGATTTTAGTTTAAAGTCTATTTTGTCAGATATTAGAGTAGACACACCTGCTGTTTTGTTATTCCCTCATGCCTGGAAAATTGTTTTCCATCCTTTTACCCTTAGCAGGTTATTGTCTTTAGCAATAAGGTACATTTCTTGAAGGCAACAGATGGAAGGGTCCATTTTTCTGATCCACCCTGCTATCCTGTGTCTTTTTATAGGAGAGTTAAGCCCATTTACATTCAAAGTTATAAGTGTCAGGTTTGCTTTATGTCCTGCCATGTTGGAGGGATTATGCGGGTTGACATCTGAACTGTTGTTGTTACAACAGTTGTTGGTGGTGTTACTGTGCTTGTTATCTATTTTTTTTTTATTGTGGACGGTTGCCTGTCTCATCTGCATGGCTTATTCATATTGGAATACTTTCATTTCTCCATCTATTGTGAAGGATAATTTTGCTGGATACAGTAGTCTAGGTTGAAAGCCATACTTCTTTAGACCTATAAGAGCTTTATTTCAAGGTCTTCTGGCTTTTAAGGTTTCAAGGGACAAGTCTGAGTTAAGTCTGATGGGTTTGCTTTTGTAGGTGATGAATTTCGTAGGTGATGAATTTCCTTTCTCTCACTGCTCTAAGTAATTTTTCTTTACTCTCTATGTTAGGTATTGTAACTAAGATATGTCTTGGAGAGGTCCTCCTTTGGTCCAATCTGTTTGGTGTCCTGTGGGCCTCTTGTATATGTACAGGATTTTCTCTTGCAAGGTGAGGACAGTTTTCTTGAATAATTCTGTTGAAAATATTTTCTATGCCCCTAGCCTGGCTTTCTTCTCCTTTTGGGATCCCCATGATCCATAGATTAGGTCTTTTTTTTATCATATCCCACAGTTCTCTCAAGTTTTGTTCACTTGCTCTTTGAACTTATTCAAATTTCTGATTTCCCTCTCATTCTCCTCTGTTTTATCTTCCACATCTGAGGTTCTATTTTCCCAGTTATTAATTCTGTTGGTGAGGGATTCTAGAGAGGTTCTTATTACTTCAATTTGGTTTTTGTTTTCTGATACTTCTTTTTGGTTGCCTCTATTATCCTGTTGTGTTTTCATTTCAAGGTTTGATTTGTTTACTCCTTCCTGGAACTCATTGGTTTTTTTTTTTTTTTTTTTTTTTTTTTTTTTTTTTTTTTTGGTTTTTTTTTGTTTTTTTTTTTTTTTTTTTTTTGTGGTGCTGAGGACCGAACCCAGGGCCTTATGCTTGCTAGGCAAGCTCTCATCCACTGAGCTAAATCCCCAACCCCCTGGAACTTATTCTTGTATTTGCTCATATCTTCATATAATTTGGATAGCTTTTTTTTGAGATCTTCTGTTTGTTGCTTTGCCTTTAGTTCAATCCTTGATCTTCTTGAGTCCATTTGATTCTCCTCCATTGTATTAAGCCTGGTGGCAAAGCTTGTGTTCTGACTTTGTACTATTTCCAAGTGTTTATCCATTTTTTTCTTCCATGACCAGCCTTAACTTCTCCATAGAATCTGTGCGGGTATAATATGAGCTTAGTGCCAGCCATGTCTTCCTGGGTCTGCTTCTGCTCTCTCTTTTTTGTAGTATCATTGTTGTCTTCCCGCTTGGGACTTGGGGGATTTGGCAAGGTTTCCTCAGCTGGTGTATTTTTCTTGCATTGAGATCTGCCCATTTTGATACCACTTGGGATGGGTGGGGGGATGCCTTTGAGCTGTCTACAGTTTGATAGTGTGGACAGGGTGTACACTGGGCTCCAAGGAGAGGGTTAGGCACTCACTTGGTTTATCTGGGAATGTGTGTGCCCTCAAATCAGTGGATGGGTTTTAATGAGTCTGGGGTTAACCTGCTGGGGGATGTGGGGCACATGGTATCTGGGTAGGTGTCGGGTGGGGTGTAGAGACTTAGGTAACCTGCTGGGGAGTGCAGGAAACAGGTGCTGTGTGTGAATCGGGGACGGAGGGCAGTCACTGGGGGGGGGCAGTTGCCAGGGGTAGGGTCACCCAGGAACTGGGTGGTGCGGGGGAAACCCGGAAGAGCACAGGAACCGATGGAGCGTGGGAACCATGGGGCCTGGGTGGTTCACCTGGACCAGGAGGAATGCAGGAACCAGGTAGAGCATGGGAAACGGGTGAAGCACAGGAACCGCCGGAACTGCGGGGACTGGGCAGAGTGTTGGAACAGAGTAGGGCATGGGAACTGGGTGTTGTGAGGGAATCAGTTAACGTGCATGGGGGCAGGTGCCTGCCACTTGGCCATCAGTCTCAGATGGCTTGAGTGGGGCCTGCAGGCTGGGCTGTGGTGGGGCAACTCACTGATTTAGCGAGTGCTGGGCCACGATGACAGCTTAAAGGCATCAGGGTTATGAGGTGGGAAGGTGCTGGAGCCTAGAGTGGGGCTTCAGCATCTGTCCATGGCCTGGAACACAGCAGGTTGGAGGTAGCTGATTCATGTCTGCTTTGTCTTATTTTTCCTGTAGCTCAGCAGTCTGGGTAGTGGCCTTCACTGTCTAGTTCTGTGTCTCTGTTGGCCAGAACTGTCCTTGGTGAGACTTCCTGGTCTGGGCCAGTTGCTGGTAGGAAGCCTGTAGGATGAGGAAGTCATGGGGGTATTGGGTTCTTTGGGTTTATGTTTGAGGAGTGCTGTGAGGTCCAGGAGCTTGTGCTAGAGGACAGTCTGCCAGATCCTCTAGAAGTAGTTTGTCAGGGCAGAAGGGTGGGTGGATGGTTGTTGGGTGGTGTGCCAAGGGATAGAGGAGCACAGACTTGACCAGAATCTCTGGAAGGAGTCTGGTAGGTTGAAGGAGTGGTTGACAGGGTGGGAAACACAGGGAAAGTGAAGATCAAAGTCTAATGGGGTGGAAGCTCTGGGATGGGGGCAAAGGGAGAGAGATGCTTAGAGGCCACTGGTGGCTGGTTTGGGGTGGAGGAGTGTATGAGGATGGTGCAGAGCCACAGGGCCACTGGAGAGGCCTGGCTGCCTGCCCAGAAGTGTGGCTTGGTGAGGGTGGAGGAGGGAAAGGAGAGGATGCACCTGTGGGAGGGAAAGGGAAGTGCGCTGAGCCAGGTTGCTCACAGGGACCTGTGGGAAGGAAAGGGAAGGGCACCAAGTCTGGCTCCACATGGAGACCTCTGGGAATGAAAGGGAAGGGTAATAAGCCTGGCTGCCTACAGGGACCTGTGGGAAGGAAAGGGAAGGATGCTGAGTCTGGCTGCCTACAGGGACCTTTGGGAGGGAAAGGGAAGTGCACCAAGCCTGGCTGCTCACAGGTACCTCTGGGAGGGAAAAGGAAGTGCACTGAGCCTGGCTGCTAGTAGGGACCTCTGGGAGGGAAAGGGAAGGGTGCTGAGCCTGGCTGCCCACAGGGACCTTGTGATGGTCAGCTTTTGTTGTCAACTTGATCTTTTTAATTATATTGGGTAGGTCTTTGAGGATGTTTACAGGAAGGCAGCCTCTCAGTAGGGGGCAGGATGTAAAGAAGTTCAAAGAAGCTAGAACTAAACATCCTTTCTGGTGTGGACAGTGCAGGAAGGAAATTCCTGAGACTCAGGAAGCCATTAAGCCTGGGGAAGGGCTGAAAGACCCCACCCTAAGGCTATATAAAGGAGAAGAAATTCTCTCCTTGCCTCCCTGCTTGTTGGCTGCTGGTGCTTGTTTGTGACTTGCACTTGCATCCTGCTCTCTTACCCTTCCTGGACATTGGGAAGCCAGTTTCCTCGGCCTCACATCATGAACTTGAAAAGCAGCCACTCCCGAGTGAGCCATCAGGCCCTATGGGCTGGATTGGGTCTGCTGAGGCATCCAGCCATGTGGACTGAACAGCTACTGTTTTCTTTACCTGTGGGCCTGCAGACTGCTATTGTTTGACTGCCATAAGCTACCCCAATAAATTCCCATTTACTACAATCCATTCTGTCAACTCTGTTTCCTCTAGAGAACCCTGACTAATACAGAAATTGGCACTAGGAGTGGTTCTAGAGAAACAGAAGAAAGAATGGCTTTTTCTAATGCACTTGGGGCTATCTGGAGTCAGCTCTTCATTTTAGTTCTACTAAAGGCCCTAAAGGCAATGAGGAGAGCACTGTTGTTGGTAATAAGAATGCTGATAATCTATGGTATGAATTATTTAACTTGCTCCATGAAATAAATGTTTTCAGTGACCCTGAGTCACCTCTTATGAGGAGCAAGGAATTCAGTGACTCAGTATTTAAAACCTTTGAATATTTGTGGAAAAGTAAGATGAATAATGATGCTGGTTGGTTTCTCCTAGCATCTCTGGATAAACTAGTAAGGGACAAATAGAAGCTCAGAAAGGAAATTTCCCAGCTTAAGACCCAAATACATGATCTGAGAGTTTTAAAACTTGCCCTGGAGGGCAGTCTAATCTCTAATAGCAATAGGGTTCAAATTGCAGAAAATCAAACTCAAGCTCTCATTGTGCAAATGGCTAACTTGCGGACACAATTTCAAGTCCCAGTCTCACAGGGTGTCAGAAGTTAAAGTGAGGGCAGTGATTGGAAAAGAGTGGGATCCTGAAACTTGGGATAGGAATGTGTGGGAAGACCCTGAAGAATCTGGGGACACTGAACTCTCAGACTCTGATGAAGTTATTCTGCTTGAGGAAGCAGTCTCCCCTCCCCTAGCAGCAGTTGCATCCCCACCCCCACCCCCAGGAGCCTTACCCTCTTCTTCCTTGCCTGGGGGAATGAATCCTTTGTTTGAGGAATCTGTATTGACACCTCCTGCCAGAGGTGCTGAATGTAACTTTAGCCCTCAGTTCCCACTGAGTTCCCTCTAGGCCTATAACCAGAAGGAAGGCAAAGCAGGCCCCTAAAGGTGAAGATAGAATGTGTGACTGAAGAGGAGGTGAAATACACCAAGAAAGAACTTCAAGAGTTTTTTAACTTGTATAAGCAGAAGCATGGAGAATATCCATGGGAGTGGATTCTGAGAGTATGGGATAGTATAGGAAGGAATATAAGATTGGATCGGGCTGAATTTATCGGAATGGGCCCATTGACCAATGATTATAGATTTAATACTGTAGCTTGTGCAGTTAGAAGTGGTGCCAAGAGTTTATTTGATTGGTTGGCTGAAATATGGATCCAAAGATGGCCCATTGTGAATGAGCTCCACCTGCCTGATATTCCTTGGCTTAATGTTGATGAAAGGATTAAGAGGCTTAGAAAACTTGGAATGCTGGAGTGGATTTCATCTTTGCCCCGACTATTCGAGGGTCCTGAAGATGTGCCTTTCACTAAGAGTATAAGAAATAGATTTGTGAGGAGTGCTCCAGCACACTTAAAGTGCCCAGTAGTTGATGTTATATGTAAAGAGGACATCATACTGGGAGCTGAAGTTGCAGCATTAGGTGAATTAGATGCAATGGGTTTTGCTGGATCTCGGAATAACAGGGGTCAAGTGGCAGCACTGAATCACCAAAGGTGAGGTGAGCATGTTTGCCGTAATAGACAGAATAGGCAGAACAATGCTCATGATGGTATGACTCATATAAACCTTTGGTACTGGCTGATTAATCATTTCAAGAAGTGAAATAGACAATAAGCCTACTAAGTTCTTGCTTGATCTCTATAAGCAGAAAAATTCCAGGGCAAAGGAAGGAAAGGCTACTGTGAATTATAACAGAGACTCTAGGCCTCTTAACCAATTTCCAGACTTGAGCCAGTTTACAGATCCAGAGCCCTTGAATGAAGGGGTGGCTAGGTCTCCTTGAGGAAGGACCCTCCTACAACCCCCAAATGTTTCAATGTTAAGCTTAGTCCTGTCCTTCCCCAGAGGGACCTACAGCCTTTTGCTAGGGTAACTGTTCATTGGAAAAAGGAAATAATCAGACCTTTTGGGGCCTATTAGACACTGGCTCTGAATTAACATTGATTCCAGGGGACTCCAAGCAGTGTTATGGCCCTCCAGTTAAAGTAGGTGCTTATGGAGGTCAGGTGATTAATGGAGTTTTGGCAAATGTTCAGTTGCCAGTGGGTCCAGTGGGCCCCCAGACTCATCCTGTGGTTATTTCCCCAGTCCCAGAATGCATAATTGGGATACATATACTTAGGAGTTGGCAGAACCCCCACATTGGCTCCCTGATTTCTAGAATAAGGGGTATTATGGTTGGAAAGGCAAAATGGAAGCCATTGGAGCTCCCATTGCCAGGGAAAATAGTGAACCAAAAGCAATATCATATTCCTGGAGGTATTGCAGAAATTAATGCCACTATTAAGGACTTGAAAGATGTAGGGGTGGTGGTCCCCACCACATCTCCCTTTAACTCTCCTATTTTCCCTGTTCAGAAGACAGATGGATCTTAGAGAATGACAGTTGATTATAGGAAACTTAATCAAGTAGTGACTCCAATCGCAGCTGCTGTCCCTGATGTGGTTTCTTTACTTGAGCAGATTAACACATCTCCTGGTGCCTGGTATGTAGCTATTGATCTTGCGAATGCTTTCTTCTCCATACCAGTCCATAAGGACCACCAGAAGCAATTTGCTTTCAGCTGGTAAGGTCAACAGTACACTTTCACTGTTTTACCTCAATGTTATATTAATTCTCCAGCCCTGTGTCATGCCTAGTTCACAGGGATCTTGATTGCTTGTCTCTCCCACAAGGTATCACATTGGTTCATTATATTGATGATATTATGCTGATTGGTTCAAATGAATAGGAGGTGGCAACCACTCTGGAGTTGCTGGTACAGCATATGCAAATGAGGGGCTGGAAAATAAATCCACCCAAAATTCAGGGACCTTCCACCTCAGTGAAATTTCTAGGTGTTCAATGGTGTGGGGCATGCAGGGATATTCATTCTAAGGTGAAGGATAAGTTGTTACATCTGGCCCCTCCTGCCACTAAGGAAGAGGCACAATGTCCAGTGGGCCTATTTGGATTTTGGAGGCAACACATTCCTCACTTGGATGTGTTACTTCGTCCCATATACCAAGTGACTCAGAAGGCTGCTAGTTATCAATGGGGCCCAGAAAAAGAGAAGGTTCTACAGCAGGTCCAGGCTGCTGTGCAGGCTGCCCTGCCATTTGGGCCATATGATCCAGCAGATCCAATGGTACTTGAGGTGTCAGTGGCTGGCAGGCCCCCATAGGTGAATCACAGAGGAGACCTTTGGGATTTTGGAGTAAGGCCCTGCCATCTTCCACAGACAATTATTCTCCCTTTGAGAGATAGCTTTTGGCTTGCTATTGGGCCTTAGTGGAAACTGAATGCTTGACAATGGGCCATCAGGTTACTATGTGACCTGAGCTGCCCATTATGAACTGGGTGTTGTCTGACCCACCAGGCCATAAAGTTGGCCATGCACAGCAGCAGTCCATCATCAAATGGAAGTGGTATATATGTGATTGGGCCTGAGCAGGCCCTGAATGCACAAGTAAGCTACATGAGGAAGTTGCCCAAATGCCTACAGTTGCTACTCCTGTTATGATGCCTTCTGTCCCCAAGCATGCACCTATGGCATCATGGGGGGGTGCCCTATGACCAACTGACTGAGGAGGAGAGAACTAAGGCATGGTTCACAGATGGTGCAGCAAGGTATGCTGGTACCTCTCAGAAGTGGACAGCTGCAGCATTACAGCCCATTTCTGGGACAACTCTAAAGGACTGTGGTGAAGAGACATCTTCACAATGGGCAGAACTTCAGGCAGTGCACATGGTTGTGCATTTTGCTTGGAAGGAAAAATGGCCAGATGTGCAGTTATACACTGATTCATTGGCTGGATGGTCTGGCACTTGAAAAGAGCACAATTCAAAAATTGGTGAGAAAGACATTTGGGGTAGAACTATGTGGATAGATCTCTCTGAGCGGGCAAAGGATATAAGGATATAAGGATACTTGTGTCCCATGGGATTCAAAGTTGTCTCTTAATAATGCCTATATGGCTCTTTTTGAATTGGAGACCTGTATACTATTTTACTCTATTATTAGTCTTTAGGACTTTGAGTATTGAGTAACACCATTATTTCATATAGACTTTCTTATACAAACCTGAACATATTCCCAAAATTTTAGAAGCAATTTTATAGTGAGATCACATTGGCTATGTTAAATCAAGGTTAAGTTATCATGATTAAAAGGGGGAGAGGAAGGAGGGGCCATGGGACTATTGTAACAGATATTGCTATGGGCAATTTGAATTAAAATCTCAACTAGATTCTTAAGTCAGGAAATCAAAAATATCACATTCACATGTAAATGGCATTGCAGAAACTATATCCTTCATTATAAATGAAGATTTAGATCATTTTTTTTCTTTAGGCTATAACTAGTAGAGATAAAAAACATAAACCAAGACTTCTAAGATGATCAGCACTTATTTAACCCAGGCATGCTATCACAGGCAGGTCTCTCCAGGAGACACAGACAGACAATCTTAACTCTATTTCTTTCAAACAGTAGATTCCATTCCTCATGCATGTTCCCATCTGTCAGAAATAAGAAATAGTCAGTGGTTATTACCAGATCTTTATTATGCAGAATCCAAGCATTTATGAGACAAGTTTTCTGGCCCAAGGGAACCTCAGCAAATCATATTCTATTGGGACAAAATCCAGGAATTAACAAGAATTCTATTTCAGCTGCTAGAAGAAACAAAAAGCTAATGAACATTGTTGTTTAAAAGTATCTATGGGTAGGATAATGGAGCTATACATATCTATGTGTTACACAAAAATGATAAAGCATTCAGGACTTACAGGTATACTTTAGTGGCACTGAGTCAGTCATGGGTCTATATTACCATACAACCTTGCCAAGTTGAGCCTTGGTTGAGCAGGAATTTGGCAGTTTTGCTCCAGACATGTATGCAACACAAACATTACTGTGTTTTAACAACAAATCTGCCAGGAATCTCAGAATCTGTGACCCTAGCAGAATCCCATTTTCTTCGGCACTCTCCTCATGGCACCTTTGATTTCCTTGTTCCTCAGACTGTAAACCAAGGGATTCAGCATTGGAATCACCAATGTGTAGAAGATAGATGCAAATCTGTCAAAGGAGGAGGAACCTCCAGAACTGGAATTCAAATAAACAAAGAGACTGGAGGAATAGAAGAGGGAGACAGCTGTCAGGTGAGATCCACAGGTGTTGAATGCCTTGGACCTGCCCTTAGCTGAGGTGATCTTCAGGATGGACCTGATGATATAAACATAGGATGTCATGATTGCTAGGAAATTTGCCATCGCAAAGATCATTGTTAACACAGCAAGCAGTACTTGTACAAAGAATGTGTCAGTGCAGGACAGATTTACCAGCTGGGGCAAGTCACAGAAGAAGTGCCTGATGACATTAGGTCCACAGAAGTGGAGCTGGAGCAAAGCACACACTTGAGACAAAGAACCTGTGAGTCCAGCTGTATAGGTCCCCAGCATCATCCGAACACAGAGTGTGGGTGACATGATTGAAGAATACAGAAGTGGGTTACAAATGGCGGCATATCTGTCATAAGCCATGACTGTCATGATGCAAGCTTCACTCATCCCCATGGTGGAAAATACAAAGTACTGAACTATGCAACCCACTAAGGTGATGGTTTGCTTTTTCTTGAAGAAGTTGGAGAGCATCTTGGGAACTGTGGAGGTGACATAGCAGAGGTCTATGAAGGACAGATTGCTGAGGAAGAAATACATGGGTGTGTGGAGGTGGGGATCCATCCTTATTAAGATAATGAGGGACAGGTTCCAGGTTAGAGTTGCCACATAGATGAGCAGAAATATAACAAAGAGCAGTGTGGTGGTTCTGGGGAAATCTGAGAATCCCAGGAGCAGGAATTGGGTGATCTTGGTGACATTTCTTCCTCCCACCATTCTGCTGTGCTTCTAATATTAGATAGGAGACAAGAGAACACATTGCTGACTCAGGTAAATAATTTTCATTTTATTCATCTTTTTCTCCAATGAGCTCTGGAAAAGCAGAATCTCATAACTCTTCTGAAAAACAGCACCTTTTCAAATTATCAAGGACTTGTTAATTTTACTTCTTTTACTATGATAGAATAACTTGGATAAACTTCTTAAAAGAACAAAGATCCTGTTATAAAGTAGTCAGAACAAGTGATAGGGGTCTCAGGATCCCTTTCAAAGGAATACCGTAGTCCCAAACTTCCTCCAATGAAGTCTCAGCTCTTAAATGTTTACTATCTTCCAAAAGTATCAGAGGCTGGTGAGCAGGCCTATTAGCATATGACTCCTTGAGATTCATCTCTCATCCAAACCAGACCTATTCCTTGACTTTTAGGAAAAAAGTTCCTGCTGTTTTCATAAAAAATATTTCCTATACATTTTTACACATTTACTGGAAATAACATCCCTAACTTTCCTGGGTCATAATTTACGATTCTGGTATCCTTTGGTAGGGCAGAAGCATATGTATTTCTATGAAGTCAAGGCAGCCTTCCTATGAAGTACTCCAAAAGAGACAAATGCAGCCTACTCTTGCCTCTAGGATCTGTCATGATATGGGGAGTTTTTTACTTAGTAAATAAGAAACAATGAGGATGTTAGTAGTATGATATTTTAATTCTGATATTCTCTTGATCGTTCCACTGATTTCAAGGTAGTATACTTGATTACTTCCTGTCAAATGCGAACAGCATACATTCCAAGAGGGTTGCTGAGTTGGTTATTGTAACAACCAATCCCTGTAGTGAGACATGGATTACTGAAGGCAGGTGTAGATTCTGAGCCGTATCCACGTAGATCATGCTATTCAGGACCATTGAAATTGATGGGGAAATGGCTCAGCAGGTAGGTGTGCTCAGTGTGCAAGCATGTGGACCTGAGTTCAGATCCCCAAGACTGATATAAAAAGCTGTGTAGCATTGCACATGCTTGTTACCCCAGTGCTGAGTGAGGAGGATACATGATGATCTGTGGTAAGGTACTCTAACCAAATAAAAATCAGGGAGCTCTAGCTGCAGTGAGAGACTTTGTCTCAAGAAATCGAGCTGAAGAGCAATAGAAGAGGATCCCTGATATCTTCCTCTGGCCTGTGCCTGCATGCACACAGGGCATGTGGATATGCACACACAGGTCCATATGCTATATGTGTGCACAAACAAATAAGCCACACCTGAGCACAGGGGGTACAAGAAAAGCCGAGAGGAGGTTAGGATGAATATACAATATACATATTTTCTATAAAGTTTGTAATCAATAAGCTTTTAAGAGTGGTGTGAATTTGATTTTCTTCTTCATTCCTAGCCATATTTTCCTAACTTTTTACAATTTCTGTATTATGAGGCATTAATCTTCTCAATTGGGGAGAAAGGAAGAACAGAGCCAGAGAGAGAGAGAAAGAGAGAGAGAGAGAGAGAAAGAGAGAGAGAGAGACAAGGAAACAGAGAGACAAAGAGAGAGAAAAGAGGGGAGGAGGAGTTTTGACATTTCTGACATTTACTCATAGGTTTGTGCCATTTATTAGGTTATTAACCACAGTAGCCTCATGTATAAATTGTGGTAATATTAACCACCTTATCGTGTTGTTCTAGAGATCAAATGACATAAAGAGCTTAACATAGTATGGCTTAGTAAATGTCATCAATTACTGTCCTCATAGGCCTTTTCTATACAAATCAATAATGGCAGAACCAATGCTGAGTTATCAAGGGCTCCAATTAAAATTATTTCCTATAGTAATGACCTCAGAGCCTAGATTCAATAATAATTTAGAGAAATGAATGTATCTATTTCTATCTCCCATTATTTTGCTGTCTCCCCCTTAGATCAGATTTAAAATGACTGCTGTTGCTTTTATGTCCCACCAGCAAGGACTCTTGGGCAGACAGCGCTTACCTGTGCTTACCAGGCACAGTGATGGACTAGAGGAGTGGTCTCACTCCTCCAGTCAGCACCATACATACTATTTCCATCACTCTACAGACATATGTTCGCCACATCAATAAACGGTCCTTTTAGTCAGATTTGCACATGAAACAAAGGATCTTGCTTTTCTTAGTTTATGTAATGATTTTATGTATTAGAAAATCTTTTCTTCTTTATTCTTAGAATAGAGACCACCAATATCATTATTCAGTTTATCCAAATTGAGTTTAGTTTAATGAAAATATTTTGAGATACCATTCCTCAAATACCACTATAATTGGCTGATGCAATGACAATGACTATAACTTCTCAAGCTGCATTCAATTTCATCACTATTTTATTATATTCTGGTGAAATTGGCAGCCCTGACCTATGTCATCAATTATTCCCATAAAAGGCTGAAGAACTGAGGAATATTTTTCTTACTTAAATACTTTAAAATTTATTTTCAAACGGACATACACACACACAAAGAGAGAGAGATGGAGAGAGCCAGAGACAGAGAGAGAGAGAGAGAGAGAGAGAGAGAGAGAGAGAGAGAGAGAGAGAGAGAGAGAGAGTGCATATGGTCATGCTGGGGCCTCTCGCCACTGTAAACAAGCACCACATACAGGCACCACTTTGTTCATCTGGCATACATGGGTATTGGAGAATTGAACCCGGCTTGTTAAGCTTTGCAGGTAGTGCATTAACTGCTGAATCATCTCTCCAGCCCTTATTTAATTTTTTTTTATCTAGACTAGTAAAACCATATAAATGTAAGTTACAGAAAAATAGTAACGGGAATATACTCTCTCTCTCTTTGGTTAATATTTTGCATGTGTTCACCATCTCCCAAGATAATTTGAACAAGAGCTGTTTGATGTAAATATTGATTGGAGATTTCTTTAGGTTGATATAGCTAATCAATTCTGATCTAAAACAAACATAGTCCATTTAATGAGGTGTTCTAAGCATAAATCAGTTAAAGGCAGAAATATTGTTGAGTGTGGAAAAATATAAACTTAGACTAACAATATCTGCCCCTGGAGTGAACATATTTGATGTCTATGTCTTCCAAGCTAGTGGCTTCAGACCTCCAAGGCCACCAAAGATGACACTGGAGAGGTGTGTGAAGATGACCAAAGGCATAAAGGATGTACTTGAGAATTCTGTCATATCACTAAGACTCATTTTGCCTCTTAAAAATAGAAGACACGAATCAACTATCTAAATAGAATAGAATTGTTATTATTATAGTTATTATTAATTTCAGAAGTAGAATCCTGGTGAGCTAAAAGAGAATATAAAGAGAGTTCTAGGAAAGGGGAAAATTGGGAATCACAGACAAGCATGTTTTGATTTTAGGAAACTTCAAATTTAGCAAATAATTATTTTAATCCATATCTCAATTTTTTATTTTCAGCATCTTTCAAGCTTTTTAGAAATCTCACTTAGCTCCAGATGATCCTATTATCCGCACCGTTCAAGTGGAAAAGCAGATAGTAATTGAATTCAAGGTACATACCTGAGAATTCAACAACCACTTTCATTCTGGATTAATGAAAATCTAAATTTGAGATTACTGTTTTCTCTGAAGGGCAGAACACTTTAACAGGAATGGAAACAAAGCCCATAAGAGCAAGGAGAGAGAGAGAGAGGGAGGGAGGGAGAGAGAGAGAGAGAGAGAGAGAGAGAGAGAGAGAGAGTAAGTAGACAGGAGAGATGAGAGATTAATATCCAGTAACCTTGTTCCACGGAGGTCTTGCTGTAAAATTACATGGATCTTGAGCCAACAGGAATTCCACCTTCAAGTCTTCCCTTCTGACTTTGACCCTGATCCTGAAAGCAGACAGAGTTCTTGCCAAAGTGAAACTGCCTATCTAATTTCTAAGAATTTTCCAGGTGCTCCCTATTGTATCCT
>PVHP010025097.1:0-25824 GCA_004024765.1 Zapus hudsonius
TGAATAATCATAACAAGACTGGAATCCTTGAAAAGGGGAAAACAAATGTGACAGACACTACCCTGGTTTTCTGTATGGAAGAATTTAACAGATCCTGCAGGGCACAGGGAAGAAGAGCCCAAACAGAGCAAGATGGTCTCATTAGCCAGAGGCCGTGGAGGTTGGAGTTTGGAAGGGCTAAAGCATCTTGAGTTTCCAGGTAGAAAACCGAAAAAGGTGAAAAAGATAAAGAGAGCGACTCTTCTGTAAAAGTGCATCAAGGTCCCTCAGGGTCTTTGGCAGAATACAAAGCCAGGCACTCGCAAATATGATTCCACATTATGAGAAAATAACAGTTATGAAAAATGTCTGCTGGGGAACTACAGACTTAAGAGCCTCTACTACAGCTCACACAAAGTTGGGGAATGTTCAGATGTTAAATGTTACCTAACCAATGATAGACCTCATTGAGGAACACCCCCAAGGGGCCAAGCCTAGGTTTAAACTAACATTAAGTGTGGGCTTCTGTAAACTCCCTCTAGAAAGCCTGACAACACTCCTCAATAGAATAAACTGATGGGTAAGAAATAAACTTGCACATCAACTTCAACAGCCTCTGGACGGAGACAATACAATCCACACAATGAACTGTACAATATCCACGGGGAACACAACACAATGCAGTACAATACAATACAAACCCAGTACAAAATTATCAGGGATGGAAGACATGGGAAAATGTGACCCAAAGCTAATAGAAAAGTTGACCAATGTAAACTGGCATTGAAATGCAGAAATAATATAATGAAAACAAGAGCCTTTATCATATCTGTTATAAATATGTTCAAGAACTTAGAGTGAAACATGAGCATAATGAGGAGGAAAATAAGCTCTAGAGAAAACAATACAAGATCTTGGGCTGGAGAGATGGCTCAGCAGTTAAGGCACTAGCCTGCAATGCCTGATGACTCAGGTTTGATTCCCCAGTACCCATGCAAAGCTGGATGCATAAAGTGGTGCATGGATCTGGAATTTATTTTCAGTGGCTAGAGGACCTGGCACACCCATTCTCTCTCTCTCTCTCTCTCTCTCTCTCTCTCTCTCTCTCTCTCTCTCTCCATGCAAATAAATAAATAAAATATTTAAAAAATATAATATCTGCAGATTTATCAGCAGATTAGACACTTCTAAAGAAAACAAAATAGGTGAACTCCAAACCAAGCAATAAGAACTATCAAATAAATAGTGAAAGAAGGTTGAGAAAACAAATTTAGATCCTTAGTATAATGTAGCCACATATAATATTTTACAACATAATTATAATTGGATTCCTAAGAAGGAGGAACAGAAAAGAACTGAAAGTTTTCGAAAGCTGAACTCAGCATGAAGATTCACACCTGTACTATTTCTGCTACTCAGACAACTGAAGTAAGAGAATCACAAATTCAAGACATGCCTGGATATAGAGCCAGTTCAAGGTAACTTAGTGAAAGACTATCTTAAGCAATTTAAAAAAATAAGAAGTGGGGCTGTAAGCTCAATGGACTTGCCTAGCATGTGTGAGACCCTGGGCTCTAGCCTCAGTACTGAAGGAGAGAGACAGAGAGAAAGAGAGAGAGAAAGCGAGGAAGGGAGGGAAGGGGAGGGAGGGAGAGAGGGAGAGAGAAAGAGAAAGAAAGAAAGATAGAAAGAGAAACAGAGAGAGAAGAGGAAAGAAGGAAGGAAGGAAGTAAAAAATATTTCAAATGTAATGAAAACTAAAATGCTACAGACCCATAATCACTCAATAAATCCCAGGCAGCAAAAACACTAAGAAAAATACACCAAGACACACTATAAACCAAATTGCTGAAATCTAACAATAAAGGAAAAATCCTAAAGATACCAGAAGGCTGAGAAGATGTATCAGGAAACATGGGGAAGAGAATCTCTGACTTCTCATCAGAAAGTATGGATACTGTCATAATGGAATAGCAACATTTCTATCATTAAAGTGCTGATAACTTAAAAGTACATCCAGCAAAAACCTTCACCAGAAAAAGTATATCAAAGGTGCCTTCAGAAAACAAGTCAAGAGAATTTAAATGAAAGAACAGAACAACACAAAACATTGAACATGAAGGAAAATTATTGCAGATGGAAACTGGGATTCAACATAAGTATGTGCAAAAAAGATGGCAGAAGCCACTAAATTACATTTAGCTTTGTTTATAACCAAAAACTATGGGCAACCTACAAAAGAGAAAACACAACTACTTGGGTATCTGAGAAATAAATAAAATTAGAAATATTGAGGAAGACCCAAAATCTCAAAAAGCAACTCACCAGGAAGTCCAATGTCTCTTAAGATCTCTTTTCTCCGGCACCTGAAACCAAATGCGGATGCCCACAGTTGTGAGGGTGATGCCATGGAATTAAACGCTCAGAGAAACCTTTTCTTTCTAGCTAGAAGGCCAAGGAAAGGGACTGTGTGATTCAGAAAGTGAGCAGAAAAATGTCCATTTTATTTTCTCTTCTTTTCCCACTTGTCTCATGGTGATGAATCCTGAGCAGAGTCAACATGGCTGATGAGGTCAGCAACCAGAAGTGGAATAGAAACAGCCAGAGGACCAGGCAAGGGGGCCCCCACAGGCCATTTTCTCTCTCCACATCCAGTCCACGCTTGACACAAAGGTGGGCTGAGCTATAAGAAGTGTGCAGCAGTGGTCCAGGCAGGTAAAGCTCTGAGTTTAGGGAGAATAATTCAAAGAATTCTGGAAAAGAAATTGTGCCAATTTCTTGCAGGAATAGGGTCTCTGGCTTCCACCGCCTCTGTGCAGACAAACTTAAAAGGCTTTTAGAGCATACCCAAGTCTCAGACTAAACACCATAAAGCTTGGAATTTCCAGGATACATTCTAAAATAATTCAGCATTCAAAGAATACATTGCCTTCTGCGGTGGTGGTGTGAGAATGCCACCCACAAGCTTAAGTGTTTGAGTTAATTCCCAGTGGGTGGTGCTGTTCCAAGAAGGTTGTGAAACTTTTAGTAGGTGTAGTCTTGCTGGAGGAAGTGTGTCACTGGGCATGGGTCTTTTAGTGTTATAGGCCAGGCTCCCACTCTGTCTCTCCCTGTCTCTCTCTCCCTCTTTACCTGTGTTGACTTCCTGCTTTTGCCTTATTTTTCACACTATGATGGACTCTACCTTGTGGAACCATAAGCCAAAACCAAACCCTTCCCTTCCATAAGCTGCTTCTGGTCAGGTGTTTTGTCCCAGAATGAGAAAGTAACTGATACGCCCTCCATCCAAAATCCTGACCATTTCTGAAGGTGATGAGGAAAGATGGTAAGAATAAGGACACCCAGATGTCAGGACTATCCAGCAAAGACTTTAAGGAACTAACTATGTTCCAGGAGGTAAATAGGAAAACTATAGGAAATGAATGAAAAGATAGCTTTTAGGAAAGAAATAGAAATTATTTTTAAAAATGTAAATTTTAAATAGAAAACATTCTCTAAATTAACTAATTAGAATAGAATAGAGGTGAGAGAGGAACATGATACATGGGGAGGTTAATACACATTGGCCATACGGGCTTTGTTCTGTTCTGCTGGTTCAATATCTGAGAAGCAGAAGATGAAATGCACCAGATTCATAAAGTAAAGGGGGAAACTTACATGATTTTCTTAGTAGATGCTCACTCTGAGGGAAGGGAAGCGAGATTCACAGTGGGAAGGATGTTCAAGCGACCCTCTGAAGACCACCTGGTTGAGAGCTGAGCCCTCCATCCACTGCCAACCCTAGCGACCAGCCTTAGAGCATGGCGCTTGAAGAGCCTGCAGCCTCGGTCTACCTCTAAGATGATGGCAGCCTTGACCCACCTTATGCCGTGCCTTTCCTAAATTCCTAGCTATCGAAAAATGAATTATTAGTTTAAGCCAGTAACTTTTGGATTGATTTGCTATACAATGTTAGATATTCAATAGCAGAGCAATACAAATTAAGTTGGGCCATGTGGGCAGGCCTGTAATCCCAGCTACTAACTGAGGCAGGAGGAGAAGAAGCTCCAGGCCTGCCTGGCTGCAGAGAGGGTTCAAAGCCAGCCTTAGCAAGTTAGTGAAATCCTGCCTTGAAACAAAAAGGAGGGGCTGGAGAGATGGCTTAGTGGTTAAGGTGTTTGCCTACAAAGTAGAAGGACCTGAGTTTGATTCTCCAGTACTCATGTAAAGCCAGATTTACAAAGTGGTGCATGTATCTGGAGTTCGTTTGCAGTGGCTGGATGCCTTGGCACACCCCCGTTCTCTCTCTCTCTCTCTCTCTCTCTCTCTCTCTCTCTCTCTGATTCTTTCTTACTCTCTCTCTCAAATAAATAAAATTTTAAAAATAAAAATAAAAAAAGAGCTGGGGAAATAGAGCCATGGTGGGACATTTACTGAAGTCATGACAAGGTTTAAGCCTCAGCACCAAAATTAAATAGGAAAAGACAGATGAAGACCACAATGTTGACAATATCATGTATTTTGAAGATTATCTAATAAACAGAACCCTCATGATTACTGTGGGACCACATGGTGATTGATACGAGCACTTGGATTATCAGGGCAGGGATTTCTTTTAAACGTGTATTTTCCACACAGAGTCAACAACTATACAATAGACATAAAAGAACACAGAACTATGCAATTACTTGTACACAAAATATTCTTGATAGTTTTCTTCATGAGACCCCCAAACAAGAAATGGCCATCATCTAGAGACGATGAAACACATTGTTGTATGTTCACATGTTGGAATACTAGTTCGAGAGAAGAAGGACCAAGCTGTGGGCTACATGTCATTGGGAAATCAAGTTGGAGCTGAGCTGGAAACCTCCTGCCTGGTAATCAGCTGACAGAAAGCTGGAAAATGTATGCTGCATGCAGCCCTATGGGGGAGAGAAGTCATCAATGGTGGTGAACAGCAGTGGACCTTGCAAGCCTTAAGAATGACCACCCAGGCCAAAGGAGCCAACTGGGAAAACAAAGGCACTTCTATTGTGGGAGGAACCAACTACTCTTTAATTGGCCCAGAGGCCCACTCCACAGAAGGGAATACACGCCTGGTACTGAAGACCTAGTCAAAAGCCTATGGTGCTGCGATTTCTTCAGCAACAGGATTTCGTCTCAGACCTGGGGAGGGTGTTCAAGAGCCTTGACAGAATTCTGTCTTGTTTTTGGAACCTCATGGATCACTTTGGTCAACAGGAGGATATACAACTGATCAGGGAGGGGGAGGGGGGGAAGCGGGGAATTCGGGATAACAACGCATGGTTTGCCCACTAAATAATGTAACTCATTATGGACAATAAAAAAAAAAAAAAGCCTATGGTGGGCGAGGTCATGAGCCCTGGGGGAGTAATGCCTGCTGTTGTCTGGCTAAACACATATATTAAGCCCACCAAACTGCCTTATAAGCACTTTTTAAATGCTCATACCCATATAATAATGCTCCTCTCACTCTTGTCTAGAGAAGCTTCTCTTTTTCAGATGGCGGTGACCACTGGGATGACTCAAAAGACACCACAGTGCTGAGAAGTGACAGTGGAGTGTTAAGCACTGGGACATCTCTATCACACTTCCAAGGCTCAGGGTCTATTGTGGAAGAGGTGGGGAAAGATTGTAAGGTCCAAAGGAAGGGTAGAAATGCTTACAATGCAAACTTTCAGACACAAAATGGCCTTGATATTCATGACCTCAAAAGTGCCTGAAAAAAATCTACACATAATTGGAGGAAAAGATGATGACACCGAAACAAAACAGAGACTACTTGAGAGGGGGAAGAGATATGGGGAAGGGTGGGGAGGAGTCATAATGGTTTATTGTCTATAATTATGGAAGCTATCAATAAAAAGTTAAAAAAAGAGAAAATAAAGCCAGGTAGCACATGCCTTTAATCTCAGCACTTGGGAGGCTGAGGTAGGAGGATCTCTATGAGCTCAAGACCACCCTGAAACGACATAGTGAGTTCCAGGTCAGCTGAGCTAGAGCAAGACCCTACCTCAAAAAAAAAGGGTGGAGGGGGCTAGAAAAATGCTCAGTGGGTAAAAGGGCCAAACAAGGCTGAGGGCCTGAGATGGCCTGAGCTGCCCCCTAGTACCCACATAAAACTCTGGGCATAGCCACACATCGTGTAACTCCCAGTCCTGTAGGGAGCCAGGGTAGAGACCAGAGAATTGCTAGGGATCCATAGTCAGCCAGTCTGACCAATGAGAGATGCCATCTGGCAGAAGCAAGCCAGAGTGCTAGGGGTGGACTTCTCTGGCCCTCACATGTGCACATGGGGCCACATGTCTACACAGACATGTGCATACACACCACACCACAAATACTACACACACATGCAAAAAATGCAAAACAAGTGAAATAAGATCAACCCCAAAGAGAACACGTAGTACGATCCCATTTTCATGAGCTTCCAGAACAGACTAGACTAATCTCTGAGACAAAAATCAAATCGGAAGTTTCCTGAAGCAGAATGTGTATGGGACTCGTTGTAGAAGGTCCAGAAGGACTTTGGTGGTGCTGGAGAAAAACTGGTCTATATCCTGGAGATGGTGGTGGTTATACAGTGCCTGCATTTATCAAACAAATCCCACTGAGCAGTGAAAGGGGCACATTTAATTATGTGTGAATTCTACTTCAATAAAGCTGGAGATGAGGGGCCTATAACATCGGCCCGGGATTCAGAGTGCAGATATTGACATTAGGTCAAAAATCTTTCCTGGCCAAAAATAATCAAGTATTCCCTCCCCACTGCTTACACTCCCACCTCACTTGCTTCTCACTCATCGTTCTGGTCCTTTTCTTTCTAGGCATCTGTGTCCGGGAGAGAATTCCTGCCTTCTGTGACCCCGGGTTGGCTCTTATATGTCCTCTCTCAATTTCTCCATTTACGTCCCTGTCCGTCATTTTTGTCTCTCTCTTCATGTAAATGCACTTTGATTTCTGTCCAACTTGCTCTGTCCCCTCCACAATACACTTTATCTTTTGCATATGTGGTAGGCATGCATCTGTGTTTTCATATGTGTGTGGGCACATGTGTGTGTGTGTTTGGAGGCCAGAGGTCATCCTGAAGTATCTTCCTCAATCACTCGTCCATCTTATTTATGGAGGGTCTTCCTGAACTCAGGACTCAGCAGTTTGGGTAGAATAGCTAGCCAGCAAGGTAGCCAGTGGCCCTATGACCACCTCCCCAGCTCTAGGAAAAGAGGCATCTTATGTGGGTGCTGGGGAATTCTAACCCAGAACCTTGAACTTTCTGCTTCACCTACTGAGCCGTCTCCCTAGTCCCTACTCACTTTTTAAACTGACTTATCATCAAAGGGTTTTTCAAAATTATATATTGATTGAAGTATATTTTATTAGTTAATTTAAGGTAAGTATAAGCATGTTTTTAAAAGTAATTTATGTTTAAATAAAATTATTTACTTAAGGATGCTGGTCCGCCTCTCCACGAGGGTCCCCGTGCTGTCGGGGGAGTGGGGATGTGAGCCATGAAGATGCTGCTGCCCCCACCGCAGGGCCCCAGCAAGCCCCACCTGGAGAAGCTGACCCTGGGCGTCACCCACATCCTCCGGTCTTCCCCAGGTGTGACAGGGCCCCAGCAAGCTACACCTGGAGAAGCTGACTGTGGATGTCACCTGCATCCTTGGGTCTTCCCAGGTGTGACAGAAGTGACCATTATAGAAAAGCTTCCTGCTGAACGTCATACGACGTCTTCACAGGAACCACAAACAACAGTATGATGCCTGACGATGGGAAGAACTTTTACATGCTGGCCCAGTATGAGCAGTGGCGTGTGAAGCTGGGTGACCAGGTCATTCCACAGGGAAGCATGACAATTAAAAGCAGCTCCGAACTGGCTCAGCTCAACCATCTTCCATTCACTTCCTAATGCAGCAGCTCTGGCCAACACGGAGGAGGCCACGCACGAAGCTAGTCATGACCAGCCAGAGAAGCCTCACTTTGTCTCTCACAGTGTGACATTTGAGCTGGATCCCCGCAGTGGGAATGGGAAGGTTCGCCTTGTCTACAAAAAAATGCAAAACCAGGACTTCCTGATGACACTGAGATCTGATTCCTGGACAGAGCTGTGTACTGGCATTTCCTTCAGTTACTTTTCCCATCAATGCATGCGGACCCTCCCCAGTGGCAGTATGATTTCCCCAGCAATGGCATTAGCCCACAGGCCAGGCCGTGGTTCAGTATGAATAAACCCACCACCTGCAACACAGACCTGCTCACTGAAGAGACTGACTCCTTTGGGAACAAGCTGGATCCAAGCAAAGTGTTTAAGAGCAAAAGCAAAACTTTAGTCCCCCCAAAATAGAAGACCTGTGCAACCTTTTGGTGTCCAGAAAGGGCCTGGACCCTCAGCTCCCCCACCCCTAAACCTTCCCCTGGCTCTGGAAACCCTGTACAAAAATGAGCATCTCTCAGCTCGCCCCCACAGCAGTGATTTCTGAGCACAGGTAGGCTTGGGAGTGACTCCAGCTTCAGCTGCCCCATTCACTGGGCTTCCCGAATGACCGACAACCTGGGGCTGTACCCTACCTATGTTAGTGAGGAGTTGGAAGGACATACTGAATTCTCCCGCAACATTTCCTTCAAGTGGGCTTTGCAGTCACAGTGGACAATGTCAGTTCCTAAGTGGCCACATGAGTATATAAACTTCCTCTTTCTGCACCCTCCTTACCAATAATTAGCACAAGCTCCCAAGATCCCCACAGTTTAACCCATGGGATGCTATTGGCTGCTTCATTTCTTTTTTTTAATATTTATTCATTTTTAAGCAGGGGGGGGGGGAGAGAGAGAGAGCACCAGAGCCACCACCTTGTGGGTCTGGCTTATGTGGGTCCTGGGGAATTGAACCGGGGGCCTTAGGCACTGGAGGCAAGTGCCTTAACCGCTGAGCCACCTCTCCAGCTCTGGCTGCTTCATTTCTGAAAGATTCATATCCTCAGTTGCACTCGGCACCCATCAAGCATCCTCATGGCTGTGGATTCTGGATAGGACAGCAGGGATGGGGTACATCTCCTGGACACATCCTGCTGTTCTTCAGAGGAGTTCATTTGCTGTTCAATAATGTTGATGCCTTAACTCTTAAAATATAGTTTTATGTGCTTTATGTCCCAGACCACAAAAAGTATTATTTACTTAAATGATGACATTTAACTTATATGGTAATTAGTTGTTACTTTTACCACCATTGGCTAATGGATTCGCATTTAAAGGCGTCCCTTCCCTGCTTCAGGAAGAGACTTTGAAGCATCCATTCTGGCCACCAGGGGAAAAAGTAGACTTGAGATGTGGAAGGGGTGCGCGAAACTAACCTTCTCTGTCTGTGCTTTGTACTCCATAATTCTCACACTGACCCCCTGGGAATAGGTATTATTTTTCTCACTTTAGAGATATAAAAACTCAACCAATGAGAGGAGAAAAGAAATGGTCTTGGTCCAGTAAATGATAAAGCCAGTCTTCAATTCTAGATCCATGGTGCATTCTGCACATCATTTGGGATGCATTCTTGAACTTTTAATGCTCCCACATATCAAAAAAAAGAAGACAGACAAATAAATGGTGTGTATTCATACAAAGGAATACAAAATCATCCATAAAGGACTTCGTAACCATACAAAGTAGTGAACACCTGTAATCCCCACACTCGGAAGGCTGAGACCACCATCCTGAGATACAGCAAGACCCTGTCTTAAAAAGGAAAAGAAAGAAGAGGAAGAGGAGAAGAGGTTGTCATGCTCAATATCATAGATGAATCTCACCAAATGATATTTGGGAAAAGAGGAAAGACACATAGGAAGACATGCGGCATGATGTTCAAGACGGGTCACAATTAAGAGGAGACTTTCACAATCAGAAACATGGAAACTTTGGGGGGATTAGATACAAATTGGAAATGGTTTTGAAAGAACTTTATGGATCAGACATTTTCCCATCTTTATCTGGGTATGCCTCACATGTAAGCTATCCCGGAGGATTTATATTTATATCACTCAGGATTTATATTATCAACACACTTCTGTTGTCATCCTCATGTTTAAAACACCACTTCCTGTTATGCAAAGAAAGATTCCCCCATCCCATGATCATACATTCATCGCTAGAATCTGGAATTATGAAAAATAATGTCAGTGCAAAGACATCATTTTGAGAAACCCTGGGTAGGGGACATTCAGCTCCTTTACATGGATAGCGGGCTTCCGACTGAACACAAGCCTGTCTCAGTCTGGAATGTGTTTTGCTATTCCTAATGCCAGAGAGTGATTGAACCCTCAAGTGGATGAGGCAGAATCTCAGGATTTTTTTTTGTTGTCTAGTGCTTTCATTTCCCTACCGCCGTGTGTGTGTGTGTGTGTGTGTGTGTGTGTGTGTGTGTGTGTGTGACACAGGTCATCTCATAGAATGCTCATAATGACTCCATGATGTAGTTGAGGCTTCACGATACTTAGGAACACAGACCCAGAGGCTCACACCATACTAGAGACCAGGTCCTACTATAGAGTTCACTCCACTACAGAGCACTTTCCTTAATTATCTAGGATAACAATGTGGGGAAAAAAAACCATAAAGGCATCCTGCCATGCCACCCTCATGGACCCACAGTTCAACAAAAACTAAATAGAATAAAAGCAGGAGGAAGAGGAGACTCTCAGTTTAAATTACCCCTCCAGTCTTCTTTGGCTCCTTACTGAGTCTCTTTACGCCTGCCCCCATCTCCTTTGTCCCCTAAGCTCACACTGCTATCAAACCTTCCCTGTAGCCCTTCCTTCAATCTGAGGAGTTCAGCTTCTTTCCTCTCTACGTACCTGCCTTTTCTTGGGCAGAAAGGTAACGTGCAAGGAAAAAGACTCAACGAGCCAAGTGGTTGGGCAAATGTGTCTCAAGGGAGCTCTGTTGCCCTGTTCTGGGATCTCACACTTTCTAGAACATGCACATTATATCACCAAGTGAATCTGATAGGATTTCTCTGAGAAAAGAGCCAAGCTCTAAACATCCAGCTGTAAAATAAATAAACGAAAAAGTAAAGGTACAACCCACAACCATGCTGGACAGATCCTGCACAACTCCAAGTTCTTGGCCACTGAGGGGACTTCCAGCAAACTCCAGCTCCCAGGGCCACTGCAAACACAAACCCAGAGATGAAAAGCTCAGAAGAAGGCAGACAAACACCAGATGAGAGGTTTGGAAATGTGAAATTAAGAGACTTCCAAGGTGCATGGCCCCATCGCCCTCAGTCTGCCACTCTCTAGAGGAGACAGGGGCCACTGCCAGACACCACAGGTATCAGACTCTGAGGACGTGCTCAAACAGCAGCAGGAGAACTCTCTAGCAAAGAACAACTGGGATGACCCACACCCATGGATCCAGCTCCATAGAGAGGGAAGTTCATGAGTTCACTCCTCTGTGCAGTGACCTGACCACAGAACTAAGAAAGACTCCAAAGGTGGAATGGAGCTGTGAGAGAGGAAGTCTTGGCATCCAAAGGTGGAATGGAGCTGTGAGAGAGGAAGTCTTGGCAGAGCTAAGGAAGTCTAGATGAGACCCAAGTATCAGGCCAGAGCCTGGCCAATATATATATATATTTCTCTCTCTCTATCCTGTTCCTGCACCTAATGTCATCTTAGCAGGTCAACTCAGCCCCAATGTACTCTTGCCCTCCATTACTCCATGTGTGTGTGTGTGTGTGTGTGTGTGTGTGTGTGTGTGTGTGTGTGTGTAGGTGTGACTGTGGGTTTGTATTTTGGTTTTGTTGTGTGCATATTATTCAGTGATTTTTTTTTTGTTCTTCTTTCTCTTTCCCTCTATATTTTCCTCTCCCAAATAACATAGTCTGTTCTGGTCTACTATACCCAGCAAAACTATCAGTGATAATTGAAGAAGAAAGAAAACCATCCATGAAAAAAGTAAGCTCAATAACTACCTTAGAAAAAACTACCTTAAGACCCAGTTCTACCACTCTTGGGCATATACCTTACACTACACTGTACTTCAAAGATACTTTCTCAGCCATAATTTTTTGTGGCTCTATTCACAATAGCTAAAAAATGAAACCAGCCTAGACACCCATCAACTTAAAAGTGGATTTTGAAGATATGGTGCACATACACAATGGAGTTTTATTCAACTGTAAAGAAATTATAAAATTTATAGGAAAATGGATGGAGCTGGGAAAGGTCAGGATGACTAGAGTCACACAGTCTGAGAAAGACAAATGCCACAAAGGCTACAAGTGTTCTTTCTCATATGCTGATCCTAGCTTCAAGTTTCTAGGGGAGTGTCTATATGTTGGAGAGGCTGTGGAGGCCAGGAAGCTAGAAAGAGGCCTTGGGTAGTATGACACACGGCCTATGCAAGGAGAGGGTGGTAATAGTGGGAAGGAAAGGCTGAGCAGAGAAGGGATAACGAAGATAAAGGAGAGAGTGGGTAGGGATAAGATGAACCAAAATTAAGGATATGTGAATAAGCCATCTAGAAACCTAGTACTTGGTACTGAAATATAATATTTAAGCGTGTGAATAAAGGTACCCTGTGTGGGTGTGTGGGTAAAGCTTCTTTCAGAAGCCGTGAGCTATTAGTCATAAATTTCAGTGCCAGGGGTGAGATGTCTCCCCATGAGTTGTTGGCCAGGGAGGTTATAAAGACCCTAAAGCAATATAGGCCATTGATCTCGGTTGCCCAGTACAGTCTGATGGTCAGTCCCTATTACTGAAGACACCACGTGTTTTGGTTTCAGGACATAGAGACACAGAGCTGAAAGCTTCCTCTCTGTGGGCTTTATTTCTTCATACCAGAAGATGCTATTCAAACTGCTGGTGGAGAAAAGCCATCAACAGCCCTTCACAGTGAAGCTTACAAATTCCACAACTGATATACCAGGTAAGATATGTCCACTGGTACAACAGTGACTTGAGTTTTATGGGGGTAACTAACTGCTTTCTGGTTGGACTTAAGGCCTGATCCACAGGAAAGAATTTATGTCTGGTGCTGCAAACCTGGCCAAAAGTCTACGGCTAAGGAATATAAGCCCTGCCCTGGAAGGGGAGAAATGGGAATTAGGTTGATCAGTGATGTAGCCACTGGTAAATTTCCCATTGCACAGTAAATAACTTTCTGCCCAATATCATGCAAGCAACTCTAATTTAACCCAATGGATTTTTTTAAAGGGCATGAGAGTTAGATGAGAATTGATGAGGAAGAAAATAGGTATTGAAGATCAAAATATATCATATATGTGTGTGAAATTGTCAAAAATGGAAAAAGTACAAAATTTTAAAATAATTTTTAAAATTCTGATAAAAGAATGAAAGTGAATAAAAAGACTATTCTTCTGAAAAATCCAATTCACCAAAGAAGGTCCCAAGGGATATTTCCCACCCCTCACCAACTCATCACTTTACTCATTGCTACAACCAAATACCTGGCAAGAAGTAGCTTAAGGGAGGAAGGTTTCTTTTGAGTTGCAGTTTCAGGGGATACTTTCCATTATGGAGTGGGAGACATGGCAGCAAGGAGTGGGGGGCTGAAGCTATCCATTGCATTTAGTCAGGAAGCAGAAAGTGAACAGGATCTGGGGCTTCAAGGTCTGCCCCACCCACTGGTGGTCCTCTTTCTTCCTCTCCTAAAGGTTCCACAATCTTTCCAAACACCACCAGCAGCTGGGGACAGTTTTCACACATGTGAGCCTAGGGGAGACATGTTAGATTTAAACCACAATAGCCAACATTCTACTTTACCTCCTCCCTTACACCTTCACCTGTGTGAAGATCCTCAAAGGTTAGAGAACAGAGGTTACACCATAGACCAGAAGACCATACCATGGTTCTGAGGAAGAAGGTATCCATAGGCATCCTCGATATCTTCATTCCCAGCTCTTTCCATATGAATCCCACACATATAACAGCTTTAGCAACATCCCCATCCTTTACTCCCAAACAGATGATATCCATTGACTCAGCTATGACTCATGGAAACCATTACCTAAAACATGCTCTGTAGCTGCTTAACAGCCCTTCTCTGCTGAGGAAGGCTCCCTCCTGAGTCCCTTCATTATAGATCTCCCAGAATCTCAAAGGTTTAACAGCCATTGATGGGCTTTTGACCATTAAGTTCGTTCTTACCTTTCTCTCCATGGCCTCCCCTTAGCAGTGGACAGTGATGCTATAAACCAAAGGGAAGGGCACAGCTCTGACCAATCAGGAGAAGAGTGATGAGGAGCCAGTGGTCTCATACCTCTCTGGGCATGACAAGGCTTGGTTTGGACGATAGCTCTCAGTTAAGGAAGATCTGCCACTCCCAAACCACTGCTCAAAGTTGTCACCATCTTGCTTGGCCTCAGTATCAGCTCCATACTCTCATGGGTAAAGCTAGGTTTCTTCTGTAGAAAGAATGAGCGGCTGTGATATACCACTACTCCTTGGATTGACTCCAAGGCTACAAGGGAATACACGTCAATGAAGTATACGCCATACCTCAATCTTCCTCCTACTCCATATTTCTGAGGAGTAAGAGCCTTCCCTGGTGAAATAACAGGAACCACCACCATGACCATTCTTCTTGCTTCCTTACATCTCTTGAGAGTAAGGAGATAGTGGCAGGGGAACCCATGCCAGAACTGCTATTGCCAGGGGCACCACATATGACCACATGTGGGGGTTACACTGCTCCAAATGGCACCATTCCAGGAGACTCAAATGAATATGAATCCCTCAGAGTCAAGAGTATAAGACCTGCTCACCACATGGTGGCTGCTGGGAGCAAAGCCATCATGGTTCACATAGATGGAGAACTTTAGGATTCTTCCAGCATTGGGCTACAGCTTCACAGAAATCAGCTAATTTAATCTCTATGATAATACCTTGAATTTCCACCCCTCCCCCCGTTTAGAGAGACTTGGGAACCATCACCACCCCCATTTTATAAAGATTTCGGGATTCGAATACAAAAAGAAATGTGGTTCTAGTCAGTACCTAGCACAGACTCTAACATCTAACTTCCCATGTAAATAACAATTTCCAGGACTATTGCTTTGCACCTACATGACCTGTAAAAGATATCCACTAACTGGATTCCAGTTGCTCCACTTATGAAACAAAGCAGATGCTTGTCCTGCCTTCTGTAAGATTAGTAAAAATAATAGATGTGAAAGTGCTTTATAAATCATAAAGTCCTATACAGCTAGGACAGGATATTAATAATAGCTCTAACCAAAGTAAGCATAGCCTTTACCAGGAAGGCTGGATAAATTCCCATGAAGTGAGGTCAGTGGTAATCGGCAGACACAGGATGCTAGAACGTCTGCTCACTGGACTCTCACCGTGTGTGTGTGTGTGTGTGTGTGTGTGTGTGTGTGTGTGTGTGTGTGTGTGTGTCAGGCCAGTCCCCCCTGTCCTTCAGCACACCAACTTCCTTAATATTATGCTCATTTTTACTAATGATAACATTCCTCCCTCACTCTACCGGCAAACCCTTCATGGATCTTCTTTTTCTTTTGTAATTTGTAAAATATTAAATTGGATGGAGATAAGATTGCTCTTTCAAAAAGCCATTCAAGGGGCTGGGGAGATGGCCCAGTGGTCAAAGGAACTTATTTGCAAAACCCAATGGTCTGGGCTTGATTCCCGGGCAGATGTACAAAGTAGTGTATGTGTCTGGAGTTCATTCAAAGTGGCAGGAGAACCTGGCACACTCATGATTTCTCTCTCTCTCTCTCTCTCTCTCTCTCTCTCTCTCTCTCTCTCATACATGCACACAAATAAAATATTTTTAAGATCCATTCAAGGCTTCAGTTAAGATGGTAGAATGAGAACCATGCCAAACAACAGGGGAACATAGAGACAAGATTTTGTACAATATTCCTTCTCCCAAACCATGAAGATGGCAGAGAAAACTCAGGAGATCCAAGATCCATCAATAGAGCAAGAAGAGATAGTCAACTGCCTACCCATAAGTTCCGCCACCTCTACCACATCTGCCAGGACCCATGAGAAATTGCAGAGGAATCTGAGACATGAGTGATGAGTATAGTTCCCACTGCTAGCCTGACAACCAGCTGCAGGGGAAAGGCGACACACACTGTGGCCAATCAAAACACAGCAAAGCCGGTCATGGTGGTAAACACCTGTAATCCCAGCACTTGAGAGGCAGAAGTAAGAGGATCTAGGATTGGCATGAGTTTGAGTCCAGCCTGGGACTAAAGTGAGTTCAAGGACAGTCTGGGCTAGAGTGAGATCCTACTTTGAAAATAAACAAACAAACAAAAAAACACATCGAATCAGAAACCCAGAGATGACAGAGAACTCAGCACTAAATCAGAGTGCTAACAGACCAGCCAAGGCCCAGGGACCACTGCACAAGAGAGGGCAGGAAGATTGTAAGAGCCACTGGGTGGGTAGAAATATCCTGAGGCACCCCCACTCCCAAAGAGACTGACTGAGACCTTAATACCCAACAGTGAACACCAACAACCCCACTAAGCAGAGCCCTTGGGGAAAGTGGAACTGAGAGAGAGAGAGAGAGAGAGAGAGAGAGAGAGAGAGAGAGAGAGAGAGATTATAACCTTTGTAAAAAAAATTAAAAGATCCATTCAAAACATTTCAAAGAACTTCCAAGTAGCCATAGGAGTCCAGCCAATCCAAAACCCATTTCATCTTCTCCAGACCCTCCCTGGTCACTTTCTACTCTGCCCATGGGCTCAATCTCTCTCTCTCTCTCTCTCTCTCTCTCTCTCTCTCTCTCTCTCTCTCTCTCTCTCTCTCTCTCTCCTATGAATGTGCCTTCAATACATAATCCTCTGTGAGTGTGCCTCCCCCTACTGAACCGACAGGCCATACCTTAGAGAAAAAGTTCTGTGTTTAATCTTGGGGTTGGGAAAAATAAGCCTAGCAATTTCATTTTTTTTCACTGACAATCTTTTAAGAGTCACTCTCCAACTTCAAAGATACTTATGTAATGTTTTTTTTCTCTTAGAAACACGAAGGCTTGGAGAGCTCTCAGAAATGAGATCTCAAAAGATCCTGATTCCCGCTGTCACTGGGCATCCAGTTCTCCTGCTCGCTGCATCGCCTCAACATTTGAAAATACAGAACTTATTCATTATAGATGGCGTGGCTTGTCTGACCCACATCTCACCTGACTCCCTGCTTCCTTGGGATTCCATTCCATAGTCGGAGGAATATCAATTTCAGAAAATAAGGTTCTTGATATCTAACCTGAAGTTTCCTTCAACAAGACTCATCCTATTACTCCTATGGGCTACAGTAAATAACTCCTTTCCTTCCCTGACAGTCTCTCTCTTCAGAGATTTGTAGATTGTTACCATGGCTTTCCCTTCAGCACCACTTACACCAGCCATATATATTTAATTCTTTTCATCTTTCATCATAAATCAGTCCCTTCAACTCTTAAATCAGCTTCCTGCTCTTCTCTGGATTAATTCCAAGTCTTCCAGTTCACCTCCAATAACCGATATCCCTTCTGGGAGTTCCAATTTCCTCTCGGATCTTTGCCTTTCTTTCCCTTCCAGAAGTGAAATGACAGGGGCAGGCAGATCCGTGAGGCAAAGGGTCAGATATATTATATTTCATAATCTACTCTAACTGCCCAGGCCTCTTCATGGCACATGTCAAGCCCCAAGTCATGTATCACCTTCTCTGGAGAGTCAGAGGGGTTTATAGGGAAAGAGACCCTCCCCTCCAGCCCCATGACACCCTTGGGGCTGAGGTGGTGGTGAAGGGCTTATAAGCAGATCTCAAAGCAGATCTACAAACCAGGACTTAAGAAAGTAGAGTGATGAGCAATGTGCAAAAGACATCTTTTCTATAACTTGTGTTGCCTGGGATAGCACGTCGTCATTCCTGTCATCTCAGCAGCTGCCTCTAGGCCCTCCCATTCTCTATGAATGGGTGGGGGCTCCCAGCAACAGCTTCAGACTTTGAAACATTGATCCCTCTTATGAATTCACAGAACCCCACAAAGAAAAACCACAGGCATGCCATTCATGATAAGGCCTCTTAGACATCCTTTTGTGCTATCCCACAGCCCAAACCACAGCAATATGAAGGTTTTGCTTTGTCCTAACTGGGTGTTTTTTTTTTTCATTTTTGTCACATCCCTAGGCATGGTCCTGCTCAAGTGGAGGAAACTCCTTAATCTGTGACAAAGAGGCTGCTGTGGATCCCTGGCCACAAGAGGTGACACAGTAACATGTCCCCACAAAAGCTCCATCAGCATGACTTCTGTCCTCTAGACCAGAAGATAAGTCCCTTGGGCAGAAGCAGGAAGAAATAAAATGAGCTATGCCTACATTCCTTTTAATACTTGAAGATCCTAGAGCATAGAAGAGTGAGATGCCTAGTTCTATAAATCAGAACCTATATAAAAGAATAAACCCATTTTCCCCAAACATGATAAAAAGAAAAATCAAGCCAAGTGGTAGAACCTATGACGGAATTTTCATGCTTGAAAATGAACAGAACCCCCTGATGAGTGTTGCCTAAAACATGGGCCCTGATGTAGTAGGGTGTGTCCCTGTAAGGAAGGTATGCAATACAGACTGTATCTGAGTGAGGCAGGAGAGGCCATGAGGCAAGAGGCTGGTCCTGCATGGCCAGCTGCCTGACTGCAGACAAACATATGTCCTCAGAGACAGAGAGGCTATCCCGTTCCAAGTGTGATCGCCACGAGACCTAGAGTGGTTTTCAATAAGCTGCCTGTCTCTCTGGAGGTCACAGGGAGCTCATCCAGTTACACTTAGTGTCTGATTTGATCTCATCAATAATCATTTGATCCCAATCCTGCTGAAAAATGTCTGGCCAAAATTTCTAGCCTTTTAATGGCAGAATCCTGGCTCTTTCTGGAACCAGCATCTCTACACGTGTCAAATGATGCATAAGGGTTTGGTCCAGCTGCCAACTGGACTGAGCTACTGAGGAGGGAATTGGGATGCTCACTGTATCCCTGCAGCCAGTGGCAGAGCAAGTCTGAGAGGACATTCCTGTCTGCATGAAGCCCCCACCCTCCCTCCGCTTAAGCTACTCATTTCCATATGCTGGGCTTGGCTAAAGCAGTAGATTCTTCAACTGCATTGTGTGACTCAGAACCTGACTATTCACAAAGTTGGCAAGTTTGTAGCTAAGAAAAGCCCCCTTTTGGCTGTCACCAGCATTCAGCAACCAGTGATACACACTGTTGGGGTTTATGGTCATTTACAAGAGGTGATGAGGAAAACAGAAGAAAACTTACCTTTCAAAAAAAGTTGTTTTTACATCCATTACAAACACATCAGGCACTAAAAGAGAATGTTGCATGTCTAAGCCACAATGACATTGAGGTCCAGCTGTTCTTTGCAGGATTCTCAGTGGGATAGAACTTTCATTTTCCCATCTAACTGTACTGAAGACACCATCAAACTCGGAGGACCCTGCCTTTTACTGTGCACTGTGTTATTTACACCATTGATCATAAGGGGTCAATTTAGGTACCAATGCTGCTATGCTAGTGCTGATACAGTGGTCCACATACCAGTGTGTTTTCCGTGCAATGATGAGAGACCTCCAGCTTCTCAGAACCTCTGATGCATGAGAGTACTGAATGTGTGTGGGGGGCACTGGGGGGCAAGCATTCAAGATAGTTGTAGCTCCACAATGGACCCTTTTTAGTGCTTTCCATCCAATTAATACTAGACGCTAGTAACCAGTGGAGCATAAGAACCTCATTTATTTCTGATGATGAGAACGATAGAAAAGAAGCTGGGTTTGCTCAATGGAGTTTTTAAAAACATGATTTCTCTTCTGAGCTTTTCTCATTCATTTACATTGTATATTTTATTCATTCACCAGTCCTCCCTCCACAATCTTACTAGAGAAACATCCATTCAAAACCACCTGGTTTTCCAGTCACAGGATACTGTGGGACGAGTTAGAAGTGCCTGCACACACACACACACACACACACACACACACACACACACACACACAGCTCAGTGAATGTGGGAAGAAATGAGCAAGGTAAATGAAACAGAAACCTCATTTCAGGAGTCTCCAGCAGAGAGATCTGCAGTGAAGCAGGCCTGCCAGAGACCATCACAGAGACCTGCTGCTGCACATATTCAGGCTAAGAGCCCCAGAGAACTCCAAGAGGGGGTGAGGAAGGAAAGCAGAGGAGACAACTACTGTCTCTCCTTGGCTCCATAGTGACACCCCCCAAACAAGACAATCTTTAACTTTCCTCCTCTCCTCACACCTCTCCTGTCCTTGTTCTTTAGTTCCTGTGAGGATTTCCCAAGACATCTGAGAGGAAGAGAGAAAGAGAGAGAGGGAGAGAGAGACAAGACAGAGAGAGAAAGAGAGAGCAAAGCAGATCAAGGGAGGGGATGGGGTGGCAGAGTGAATTAACAAGGAAGTGGAAATCTCTGGGCAAGGCAACATTTTGGTAAGAGATGGAGCAATTGGGTGAGATTCAGGATGAAAAGGAATTGTACCACAAATGCACCCAAATTTGTGGTGGTCATGAAGAGGAACAAGGGGGCGGAGGGCAACAGTTTGAGGTCTACTACTAACTTGGAACTTGGGGGTAGTAGGAACATTTCAATCATCCCCAGGGCCCAGGGAAGGAGGGAATCCAAGTGTGACATGGATTATGTGTAAGTCAGTAGAAGAAGGCATTCTTCCAGCACCAGGAAAGTTTTCCCCCAACTTCTTTGCTAAAAAGGAAGGAAGGCTGGGGGTGGTGGTGAATGGGGGTGGACAGTGTGCAGGTGCAAAGAATTCACACTAATTTTTTTGAATAAGGGCTAAGAAGGGTAAAGGTAGGTAGGGGCTAGTTAACAGTGATTGTAAGTCAGCGCTAATAATAATAATAATAATAATAATAATAATAAAAACAGCAAATCCCAACAGGTGCTGCTCACCTGTCCCGAAGATCTGGAAGAGAAGGCGGGGCTGGGAGGCGCGGATGGCCGCGGAAAGCCTTCCCTCCCTGCCCACTTCCGATGCCTTCTTCTCGGGCATCAGGCGGATCCGCAGCCGCCCTTCGCCGTGGCGTATCCACCAGCTGAACAGCTCGCTGAGGTTGAACTGGAGCAGCCCGGCTGCCGGCTCGCCCGGGGGCCCGAGGCAGCCCTGGACGATCGCCTCCTCGCCCAGCTCCAGCACCAGCTGCTTGGCGCGCCGGAGCTTGCGCACCGAGCCGCCCTTCAGCACCCTGGACAGCGTCGGGGTCCTCGCGCGCGCGCCGGGCGGCGGCCCCAGCAGCCCGATCAGAGGCTCGCAGTCCAGGGCCAGCGAGCCGCGCTCCTCCATCCCGCCGGCCGGGGGCTCCGAGGGGGCCGGAGGCGGCGGCAGCAGCAGGTCTCGGGCGTAGATGCGGAAGAGCGAGGGCACCACGAAGTCCACGGCCAGACTCTTCCTCTGCAGGCGCGAGTAGCTGAGCGGCTCCCGGGGCTGCAGCGGGGAGGCCGCGCGGGCACCGCCGAGGGTGTCCGAGCCCCCGGCTGCGGCGGTGAGCAGCGGCGGCAGCAGCCACAGGAGCCCCGGGGCGCCCATCCCGCCGGGGAGAGGGCTGTGGGCACCACTCTCCGGGGCCCTGCCTGCCTCGCCCTCTTCCGATCAGTCACCGGTCCTGGACCGCTCCTGCCTCCGGAGCTCGGGGTCTGTGCGTGCGCTCGGGTCTCAGGCTTCTCCTTAGCCGCAAGGAGGCGAGCGGGGTTGCAGCCCAAGGAGCTGGACGTCGGGGGCGAGTCCAGAGCCCCCGGGCGCGCGGGGTTCCACAGCCGGAGCCCGCGCCTCGGCCCACCGTGCCCGGGTCGGCGCCCGGGCGGGTGAGAAAGTACCCCGGTCCCGGGGAGGTGACCAGGAGGGACCGACGGAGGGCTGGAGTGTGCCCGCTCTCTGCACAGCCTGGAAGTCCTCCGCAACTTTCCCGGCTGCCAACCGCGGCTCCAGACCGGTTTGTGCGCCCCGGCCACCTCCTCCGTTCCCGTCACCTCCTCGGAGCTGCTTCCCCGGTCCAGGCGAGCATCCCCGGGGGAGGGTGCTTAGGAGCTGGCCGCCCCCCGCGACCTCTGCAGCAGAAAGTCGACGGACCTCGGAACTTGTGGACGCGGACCGGAGCCTCGGCGAAGCCGCGGGACGCCAAGTTCACGAGCCTCGCGGGCACCGGCGTCTCGGCTCCTTGGAGTTCACTCGCGGGCAGCCGAGCTGCAGCCGCGGAGTGGAGACCGGAACCCTGTCCCTCCTCTCCTCTGGGCAGCGCCTGCTGGCCGGGAGAGGGGGCTGCCGGGGTGCCGAGAGCCCCTGGACAGCGGCAGAGGGAGGCGACAGCTGCCGCCGCGGCCGCTGCAGCCCCGGGAGCCACTGGATCGCATCTGCCCCGGCGCCCGCCACTTGCAGCTGGCCGAGCCGCGAGCGCGCGCGGGGAGGGAGGGAGGGAGGGAGGGGCGGGGCAGCGGCGCGGCCCGCGAAGCCACGCCCACGCCCGCCCCGCCCACGCCTGCCAGCCAATGGGCGCCGCGAGGCTGGCTCCTATGCAAATCCGAAGACACCTCGGTATTCATTGAGAAAAGCCCCGAGCCCGCCCCGCCCTCTCTCCTTCCCGGGCTTCACGGGCTCTGCCCGGTTCTCCGCGGTGTGGACACAGCGGGTGTTGGACCGCGATCTCTGCAACCAGACATCCTCTCTAACAGATTGAAGGGGTCCGACTCCAGAAAAGCAGGTTCCGGAAGAAAACCAAAGGCAAAGGGAAGCCAGGAGGGGGAGGTGGCAACAGAGACAGCCCAAAATCCCACAGCAGGGCTGGGGAAATGGCTCAGTGGTTAAAAGAGCTTGCTTGCAAAGCCAGACAGCCCAGGTTCGAGTCCCCAGTTCCCATGCCTAGGTGTGTGGAGTTGGTTTGCAGCCGCAGGAGGCCCTGGCGTGCCCTTACTCTCATAAATAAATATATTTTAAAAAATAAATCCCAAAACAACTTGTTGTAGGTCCTGGAAGAGAATCTTCAGATTCCCCTGGAGTCTGTCGCTCTGCAATACCACAAGGGCGTCATTCAGTGAGCTCAGAATGCTGCCTGAACAAGTACCTCCTCCTCTAGGCGTTCAAGGTAAAGTTGAGGGTGCCCAGATTGAACTTTAAGCCCTCCAGCCTGTGTGTTCGTTTATTAATTTTTGAGACAGAATTTCATTTTGTGAGTCCATCAGGCCCAGGCTGACCTTGGATTCATGGCCATTTTCCAGCCTCCAGCTCCCGAATGCTGGGATTATAGGTGTGAGCCACCACACTGGAGACAAACACTCTTAATTTCAATTTTACATATGACGAAACTGACTTGCAGAGATCATACATGTCACTCCCAGACCCATACTCTCAACCCCCTCTGTCACCCGCTCCATGAATAGCATGCCTGAAGGTGTGTGTGACTTAGCTGGAGAGAGGGGTGGGACACTTACAACCTCTGAAACATTTTTTAAAACTTGTCTGCAACATTAGGGGCCTGCCTTTGATGTCTCTTTCCTTTGTTTTTATGGGGGCGGGGAGACTGTAAACAGAGACTTCAGATCATTGGCTATGTTTCCAAGGAGTGGTTTACTAGAAGGACAGACAGGACCCCAGTCTTTGGTTCACACACATCTCAGTTCTTCCTTCTCCAAAATTGCTTGTTGGACATTCTGCTGACTTTCCTAGAATCTGAGCACACTGAGCCAAGAAGGCCACCGTACCTTGTCCCCTGACCCACACAAAGTGAGAGTCAAATGGCGCCTCTGTTCTCCCCAGGACCGAGGTGTCTCCAAAACCCTGCCAGCACCCTTGTCCAGTGGCAAGGCCTAGTCACAAAACAGCACCCCTTCTCTGGCGACCTTCGCCTTCTGGCTCCATCTATGAAGCTATTTACAGTACATTTCACTTGACAGGCATCTAGCCTCTGCCTGGAACTTGGGTTGGATACCCCAAATCTACAAGTTTAAAGGCAAAGATATATTTGACCCAAGGAGAAGAAAGGGAGGACTGGAGGGAGGGCAAAAAAAGAATAGAGGAAGGAAGAAGAAGAGGTATTTGCCTAGGATGAGATATGTATGTATGTCTTCTCACCAGATTTTTCTGGCACACACTGACAGCAGAACACTCTCCCAACTAAAATATAAGACAAGAGTATGATGCCAGCCCCTTCGCTCCGACTCCATCCCTCAGTCCTCAACAGAATTCTTGTTCAAAGGGAAGCTGTCAGGGACTAGGAATCGTCCTCTGAAACCAGTGGCCACTAGGGGGCTGCAGAGACCTGAAACTCAAGCAAGCTGCCTCTCCCTGGCAAATGGCCCTGAACATGGCTTTTTGCATCTGGTGGGCACAGGAGTCTCAATTAACGCTCCAGCTTTATTAAATTCTCTCAAACTCCTCTGAAGGAAAGAAGTGTTTTCCCTGTAGTTTAAATTGCACCAAATCTCAAAAATGTTCCCTTTTTGTTAGATAATTTTTTTAAGGAGGCAGGAATGGCTATTGATAACCTATCAGGCACCATGAACGTGTATGTGTACGTCGGCAGGTGCCTGTGTGCTCTGACATCACACAGCGGCCTTGGGGAGCAGATATGTATTATTTCCATTAGAGGCTTTGGAGGCTTGGATTGGATGCTCCTCTTAAACTCCTGTGTTTTGAATGCTTAGCCCCCAGCTGATGGCAATTTGGGAGGGGGAGCTTTGCTGGAGGAGGTGTGCCACCCAGGTGGGTAGACCTTGAGGTTTATGGTTTTAGTGTTAACCAGCCCTCTCTCCAGCTGTGGTATTGATCTTCTGTGGCAGAGGTGATGTCCAGCCTCTGTTCATGCCATCAGCTGCTGTTGGTAAGGGGCTTTGTGCCAGCAGTGAGAGGGTAACAGAACAGAGGCTAAACAGCCGGAGCTCAAAGAGGCAACGTAATTTGCCCAAGGTCAAACAGCAAGGCAATAACAGAGCTGGAATTCAAACCAGTGATTCTTTTCCTCCAAAAGCCACACATCCCACTGGGAAAAGTGAGGCCTTTTCATCGTGGCTAAAGTTATAATTTTGACATCTTTATCCTAATCATTACCACTAAAAGAAGCAGTGACAGCAAGGAGGTCTTTAGAGGACATGCAGGAAGTAGACACAGAAAGAGACAGTGTGTGAGCCTTCTTCAGCAACGCGCCTTATGCACTTACTATAGCCTAGCACATTTCAAAATGCTTCTTATGTATTATCTCACTTAATACTTGTAGTAATGGGGTTGGGAGTATAGATCGGTGTTTTAGCCCTTGCTTAGAATGAGAAGACCCAGGTTCAATCCTTTTTTAAAGGCAGGCTCTCACTCTAGTCCAGGCTGATATGGAACTCATCTGCAATTCCAGGCTGGTCTTGAACTCACACTGATCCTCCTGCCTCCCAAGAGCTGAGATTAAAGGTATATGCCACCATGCTTGGCTTCTGAAAAACTTCTCAGAAACACTATGATGGGAAATAAAGGCATCTTTGTTTCACAATGGAGGTTCCAGAAGGGTAACTTCTCATTTCAGCTCTCTGTGTAAACGTGAGTAGGCCATCCAGCATCTTGAACCCTGTCTGATCTTCTGACAGAAGATGATGGGGTAGAATGTATGAATGGACTGAGGTGTGCAGAAGGAAACACGGAGCCCAAATCAGAATGAGATACAGAAAGTGGAAGTGGCACGAAGGGCAGACATAGATGCTAGAAGCTTCCTAGAGATGGTCAAGTGAGGTGGGTCACTTTATGTCATCATCTGGCACATGACTTAGGTGGCTTACCAGACAAGTGCCAAGAAACAAAAAGCTCAGCAGAGCACTGGGCCACCGAG
>PVHP010025098.1:0-25851 GCA_004024765.1 Zapus hudsonius
ACACACCACTTAGGGAAAGTTATCACATTAGAGGAGGAGTGTGCCCGTTCTTTTCTTCTCATTGGACCCAAGCACTTCACCTACAAGCCACTAGTCCAGCAGCCCCCTACCTGTCAACCATCATTTCCAACTCTTTTGTGAATCCACGTATTTGGACCCACAAAGGGTGGTTAGGTAAAGGCTGGGAAGCTGGGCTTGAATCTACTGGGCTTTGAGTAAGACCTGATAAATTGATGACCAATCGCATCCTGTTTCCCTACTTCGGGGATTCTACAGGCACACGTCAGACTTTTGGTCCCAAACTGAGCTTTTGGAGATCCTTTTATGAATAGAGTTGGGGGAGCTTGTTTATTTTCCACTGAAATTGTTGCAACCTCTGGGTCAAGCAAAAAGTTCCACCAAACATTCCAGGTGGCTGTGCAAACAAGGAGCCACAAATAAAAATCTCAAAAGTCAGCCCCAATGAAAGCATCTGCACAAAGCACTGGGCCTGAGTGTGTAGCATCAAGTGTACTTCTCTCTTCGTGATGGGTGACCAAGCCCACAGCCCAGCTCCACACTTTCCACCTTCAAGATCCAGCTTCAGTCTTTCTTACACAAATAAAATGCAATTCCTTGTTACGGCAGAAAAGAGGAAATAAAGGAAACAAGAGGAAAGGAGAAAAGGAAGGACAAAAGGAAGAAAGGAAAGGAGCGCTGGAAGAGGGAGGGGGTGTGAGGAATTCAGACACTGGACTTGCTAGCACTCAATCAAAAGCTCAATTTCCTACTTCCCCAAAAGAGTTTTACATATTCGTTGTCAACAATAGAATTTATGATTATGCATATTGTCTTATGCATATTTCAAATAAATAAGCCCACAAATATGTAGGGCATCCAGATAAGCAGCTTCTATTAGCCCAAAAGAGCAGTTCTGTTAGTGAGTTCCTCCTTTTTCAGTCTGCTCAAAGCTGGGCATCTTCACATTCCCAGGAAGGATGGGGAGATACTTCCAGAGTACAACTTGGAGATGGAAGAGGTCTCTTGTTGCGCACAGAAAATCTTTCCCCCTTCTTTACCTCTGAGCAAGTGATTAGTTTTAACTAAACATGGAAGCCCTTACAATTCCAACAAAGGGTCATAGACACAAGATCTACGCACAAGAAAAAAGATTTCGTTCCTCAAATCTTGACTTTCTACACCTATATTCACAAAACAATTTTATACGCTTCAGACATTTTTAGATTTTTCACAAGAAACCTCTTATGTCTTGAGGGGGGAAAATCTGCTATTCAGTGCTCAGCTCAACTAAAACCTATTTACTCCTTTTAATAGCCACGTCTGCTGCTGATTTTTTTGTATCTGTACAAATTTTTTTTCTGTGCTAGGCACAAAGCCGGGAATTTTTCAAAAGAGGGGATTAGAACATTTGCAAGCAGGAGACAAAGAGAGAATCCTGTGCAAAAGGACACCGTAGTTTATCCAATTTTCAACTTAGTGCCATTCAACTGGTCATTTATGCAATGTCATCCGACCAAACAACATGTTTTACTTATGAGGGTAAAAAAGTTTGTTAAGTGAAAACGGCTAGATTTGTTTCTTCTAGGAAATACACATCTTACCAGTGCGTCAGAGGGTGGCAGGGATTTGGTCCATTTTCTTGGAGAATTTGGAAGCATGTCCCTTGCCTTCTATACTACAGATATTTTGAAACCTCTTCTTAAACCTATCTTTTTCTTACATATTTATTCTCTCTTTTTCTTTTATTAATCATGTTAAGGCAGCATTACTCATAATGAGGAGGGGAACTCTCCAAGATAATAGATGAACGATTGTGATAAATGCACCTATGTTTACATGGCTATAGCCATATATATTTGCATGTATATATAATCTGTATGAATACAAGTACACAATCTGTAAATGTAGCAAGATATTTTCTTTCACTCTTAGGGACTAGTTGGGAGAATGAGTCATAGCTACATTTAAAACAAGAAATGAGGAGGGAGTGTGTGGGGAAAACCCCACTCTTTCTCTCTCCTTTTATTTTTTCTTTTAAAAACATTCATCAGCATATGCCTCATTTCAAATGCAACAAATGTAAATATACTTTTGCCTGAACAGAATTTTAAGTGAAAGTCCAATGCTTTGGAGGGCGGTCTAAGTCTGCCTAACAGATGCAAACAGTCCTGTGGCTTCAGTTCCATCTTTGAGCCCCCTAAAAAGATTTGCTATGGCCAACAAAGGAAACTGTCACACCTTTTCCCATCACCGCTTTAATTTATGCTCAGTCTCCAAGTTTTTTTTCTCATATTGATTTGATAATCACTTTAAGGCAGAACATTTAAAATAAGAAAGAGCTGGTGAGGAGGTTGAAAAGGGGGGTCTTACAGGCCTGCCTCAATATGGTGAAAATGGGGAGGCAAAAGGGAGACAGGGCTGTAAAGGTTGTTTTGTAAAGTGGGTTTTTATTATGCACCGACTCTCTCCGCATTTACTTAACTCTTCACGGGCTGTTGGGTAGGTTAACACCCTTCAAGGTCTCTTTCACGTCCAATACCTCGTTTGTTTGTAAAGGAAAATGAGCTTTTAACACATCTCAAATCAGAAGGGGAAAAAAGGCAGACACTGAGAGAAATTTTTATTTTTCTTAATCAAAAATCAGCAAACACTTTCTACTTTTCTAGCTCAAGTGATCCCAATCCATAAGGAGCCTGATGATCTGCAGTGAGAGAACTTGAAAGTGTTGCCTTTGAAAGTTCCATTTTGGCTAGGATCATAGGACATTCCTGCATTTGGGGTACAATTGAATCCTCCTAAGATATCTTTACTACCCCCTGTCAAATATGTCTCTTGAGCCTCCAAGAAAGCAGCAGCCCCAGACCCAACACTCTAGGTGTAGTCTTCTTCAATGAGAAAGCGCTAAGCCCCATCTCGATGTGTGCTAAGTGCCTTGATGGGGACCCAAAGGGCTTCCCATTCTCTTTTGCCAAAATGAAAGGCACTCTAGCACTTTGAAGTGCAATATTGTATATTGATGTATTATACATACCTGAAGATTTATACAACTTTTAGATTATCATCTTTCTTGAAATGTTTTAAGTGTGTTTGCTATCAAACTTGTCTCAGCTCAATGGTTGCTTCTAAGATTGCCTCTCGAGTTGGAGGTCAGGGAAGGGCTAGTCTGAATTGTTTTATCCACATGGTCATACCTAACATATTTCAATGATTTTATTTCTTTTTCTTTGATTAAGGGTTCAGTGGAAGCTCAGTGTGGGATCGTACTCAATGGCCAAGGTGGAGTGATAAGAAGAGGTAAGAATCTCTTGAGCCTAAATATTCTTTTCATAGCTGTTTTGAAGATCTACCAATGACTGTAAACATCAGATTCCTTGTCTTCATGTTAGGTATACAGTTCTTTTTATCAGTTTCTTCCATGGAGGCTTCAATGTAGGGTGAGTCCAAGTTATCTGCTTCTTCTCACAGAATCAGGACCGAATCAAAGTTAGAAATCATTGGGATAAAAAGAACAAAATAGGAAACACAACTTTTCACACCCCTTCCCCCTGCACTTACCCTTCCCCTTTCCCCCTTTCCCAAAACCATATCCTTGAGCAGAAGTTCTGGTCTTTATTTAGTCCTAATGTGCCAGCCACAGCCAGGGTGGTTGAGGTGATGGTGTTAGCTAGGGGGCCTTAAGGGATTCTGTGAAAGGCTACATCATTGAGGCCTTAGGGGAGGGCTAATGAGTCACCAATAGTGTAGCTGCCTTATTTTTCTAAATGTCCAGAACATTTCTTTCTTTAAGGGCTGGTGGGAGGAGGAGGTAGTGTTAAGTGTACCAGATAAAGCTTTCTTGTTCCCATCTGTTGAGGGAAACATCTGAATCCAGGGTTACCCATGGAATTGGAAGGTGGGGAGGGAGTAAAGGATAGAGGACAGAGCTGTTGCTTTCAGTTCGAGCACTGAAGGGGACTGTATCTCAGATGTTCCATTTTGACAAAAGGTTTTGAACTATGACATTCACAGGGCCTCAAGGCAGTACAGATTTTGCTGGCTTCCCAGCTTAACTGTACTCAGGGCCTCTGAAGTTTGTTTTCCTAGCATGCTGAGTAACCCGGGGAGCACACCAGGCTGGAGGGACCAGCTGTTACCCCAACTTCATATGAATTAACAAGACATGGCCTATTCACCAAGACTAATGCCTGTCTGCCCCTGCACCACAGTTGTCTTTAGTAAGCAAACCGCTACACTTCTGGTGATATTAAATAATGTTCCTTAACCCTTTCCCGTTTCTTTCAAAGTGATTTCAGATGGGTTGCTTTTCTGGAGAAACTGTTGTACTAATAGAAAACAGTGGATTATTTTGTGTTTACTCCTCAGATCTTACAAACCAATTTCCAATGTGAACAATTAAATTCATGTTGGAAAGTAAACAAAACGTGCTTCCCTTTTGGAAACTGGCAGTTGTAGTGTGTACTTGGAATTTATTTTGCATTTAAAAGAGCTATTCAATTCAGTTTCTTCACACATCTGAGACTTCAAACCTACTTTTTTTTTCCATCCAGGGATATTGTTTTACATGGATATTTAAAATGAGCACTAGTAAGGTTTCCAGCCAGGCTACTACTCAGTCATATTGAAATACAATGAAACAAAGCCCAAACCGATGATATACATATACTATTGGGAAGATAAAATATACACTGTTAAAAGGGTTCTAGGGGAAACGTGCTGATTTGGGTCAGCTGGTAAGGGAACGCCTACAGATGAAGCCAGGCGCTCAGGGCGCACGGAGATGTCGGTGGTGCTGAAGGACAGCTCCACTAATTAGAAGACTAAAGGGCTGCTGGACGACTGAGCGTGCGCACGCCCGCTGAGGTTTCTACCTTCCCTTCCGAATACCTCTCCCATTGCTTGAAAAATCGCTTTTGATACCGTGACTGCTAACTGGTTGGCAATGCCGGGCCAAAGGCGGGAACATGAGGGGTCATGATGATGGAATCTCTGGAATTTTCAGGGAGAGATTTAAGTAAAAGTCCTCTTCCCCTTGCCATCCTACCAAGACATTTGCTTTAAACATCCAAGCCACAGAAATGGAGCACCTTAAGAAATGGTGTTGTTTTTACATAACTTATTGTGTATTTATCTCACAATGTACAAAAAAATCTCTTTCAAAATATTTATTTTTTTCCATTTCTGACATTTTCATACATGTATATAATGTACTTCAATTTCATTCCTCCAAATGTCCTTGCTTATTCCTTCCCTTCTCATTAACACCCTTCTTCCATATTAAAATAATTTCTTAATATTCAATTTTAAAATAAAATACTGATTGGTTAGAACATATCTTTCCATAGAAAAAGAGGGTGGAAATTGGGGTTTGTTTATTGTTCGACAAAACACAAACTCCAGCTTCTGAGTAACTAATAGTGTAGATGGTGAGTTCATTCCATTTCAACCTTTCTTAGAGGGAAAGGACATTCTGGGCCCAAGAGAGCAGGATGTGTGTCTGCATGCATCTGTTTACTTTGTAACTATCAGTGCTCACAATTTACAAGTGGAGAGCAGAGAAGTGTCTCCTTAACAGGTGTGTATGTTTAGTCAGCAGGGGCACCACCTCTTACCTCAGAAGTCACCTTTTTATATTATGTTTTATATTATTTATATTGGCATTTTCATTAATCAAACATATATGTATTGTATGTATTTCCATGAAGATAGTAGTACCCATATTTAACAATTCTTGATTCCCAAAAACATCCTCTGAGTCTGAAGCCACCCTGTGATATTCCATTTTTGATAGTATACTTAGGAAGTCCCTTTTCCTACACAGCACTCTTACAATCAATAGCTCAGGTCACTTTGTTCATCAAAAGTCCGACATACATTTCATTTGTGTCCTGCTCTTCCATCCCTCCTCTAACTCAAAAATGACCTACCAGTTTAGATGACAATGACTGTCTCTCTTTCAGTTCATGATTAATAGAGGAATCTCCACACAGAACACTTTCTTTGAAAGCTTAAGTTTCTTTCCGGTCTCTGTGTATGTGTGTTTAGTTAAATTGACATTTCTAATTATATTCAGAACTTAATATGGGAAAAATAGATTTCACTCTGCAAAATGAAACCCCGAGTGTATTTTTCTTGGGGGAAAGCTACTTGGTTATGCATGCATTTAGTAGGGAGAAGTGTACCTGGTTTGCAGTCCCGGTACAAGGATTGAGAGTTATCAGTTCTTTAATTTTGGCCACTTGTAGTAAAGAACAAAACGTCATTTATCTGACTCACTTTGTTAAGTGTCAATTACACTTTTTTTTTAAATTCCTGTAAATGAAAGTCAGATAGCCAAAAGATCCGTGTTCGGGGAGGCAGCGGCTAGGTAATTACCACCTAGATAAAATATTTGCCGCCCCCTCAGAGGCGCAGCTCCCTGCGCGCTCACTCTCAGTTAATGGTGTGCGCGATTTTGCCCGCAGCTCCGCCACTCCAACCATCACAACCAATAATCTTTATTTTACCCTGCGCTCGAGTATCGATAGCTTCTTTCGCCTCGGGCGTTGGCTTTGATATGTTAATATTTCTGAGTAGCAAATTCTGCAGAGATCATATTAATGTTGTACGCACAGAGTGGAGCTTTGCCTTCGTTGAATATTCAAATACTGGGTTTCAAAAGGCATCTCTTGAAGAAATGAGGCATCTATTTACAGGAGTTATCTGTGTTTCTATTCGTTAAAAAAAAGAAGACAAGAAAGAAAAAGAAAAGTCCACTCTTTCTTGATACTAGACTCTTCTGAAGCCCCTCCCCTTTGTCCAATGGCTGTCCCCTTTATTTCTAGCTCTGAACATTTAATAAGAACATTGTTGATGACAACCAACACAGTGACTAATAATAAATTGATCCAAACTCAAATAAAAAAATCAAGGGGGAAGAGTAGGGGTTAAGGGGGGGTGGCCTTCAAATGAACAGATAGGTGAGATGAGAAGACACAGCCTTCCCTATGTGGATGGGAAGTGACATTTTTGGCCCTGGTTTGTTTTGTGAAATCGGGACTCAAACGAGAGAGAGAGAGAGAGAGAGAGAGAGAGAGAGAGAGAGAGAGAGAGAGAGAGAGAGAGAGAGAGAGAGAGAGAGAGAGAGAGAGAGAGAGAGAGAGAGAGAGAGAGAGATTGAGGAGAGAGGAGAGGAAAGGGGGAGGAAGGAGGTGGAGGATGAAAAAGTGAAAGGGGGAAGTGCCCTTGTTCCGTTTTGTGATCATTCTGCCTTGCAGCCCCAGGCTAATTTCAGAAGCTTAAATACCTCAGTAGCCTCTGGGCCACGAGGATAGGGAACCCACTGGCCACTGGCTGGCTGGCAAGCGTTTTTACCGATTGCCCATTGCTACACAAAATACAAACTACTTTGAATCAAAACATTTTGGGGGAATTAATATGATTTGAACTCTGCACGTTTTAGGCGAGCAGGAGTGGGTCAGAAGTGGGCTTAGAAGTGACTGGCTCGCCAAGGCGGAGGCCTTTGCACTGAGGTAGAAACATTGTCGGATCTGATTTTTTTTTTTACACAGTTTTCTTTAAATGTAAGTCTGGTTTCAGTAGCCCTGTCTGCCAATAGAGGATAGGATGGAACGCATTCCTGGCTGGAGCGTGCGCCTGGCCTCCAGGCTTCTTTGGGGTTCGCCTGTTTTAGACCCTAAGCCTAGGGTCGCAGCTGTGTGAATGGTTAAATTGCAGAAGGGTAGGAATTCTAGTTGTCTTCCTTTGTTAGAGCCCGGATCAAAGACTGGCTACCCTGAAACTTTTCCGCTTCTTCAGTCTTTGTGAGTGGAAACGGAGCGAAAGAGTGAAGCTAGAAACCTCACCTTCCCCCTTAAACCAAAGCGCAGACACTTCAGATTTGAGATCCACCGGTAAGCCGCAGTCAGCAAAGACAAGCAGAAGCTCGGTTTATGGGACTCTTCTTCCCTGGGGAGTGAGGTACTTCCCTATAGTTTACAGCGTTGGCAGTCATTTCCTTACTGATCTGAAAAAAAAAAAAATTTTTTTTTTCCAACCATCAGCACTCCCTGGAATTGGGGGATGAGAATTAATCCCTTGACACATGCTGAGTCACATTCAGCACTCCCGGACAACAGCTCCAGCCCTACCCGAAATCTTTTCTATTTTCTGGGATCTAGCATCCGGAAGATTTCCTTCTTCCACCTCAGCCGGGTTTACTGGTAACAGCGCCATCAAAGGCCTACTTGATGGCAATTAAGTCCCCACCTCTTTGGTGTTTGATTACACTTAATATCTGCTGGTTTAGAGATGGGGGGGGGGGCGGAGGGCGGGTAAGGAAGAAAGGCTCGCGGGGGAGGCAGCCCACTTAGCTCAGGAGCACACCTCGGAAGAAATACAGCCGCAACAAACAGGGACAGGAAATTCTCCTAAATGCTTACATATTTGTAATGTGTCAGGAATTAAAAAAAAAAAGAGAGAGAGAGAGAGCCATCACTGGAGATAAAAAAGGGGAGAGAAATAATCTCTGCCGTATGTATTTCTTTCATTTGAATTGTAAACATCTGTTTGGCTGTAAGGCGAACAGAACATTTATTTTGCTCCCAAGATTTGGTCTAATTATGTCAACACCAACGCTGGGCCAATTGGGGCGGCTTTACAGTATCAGCTCCCCGGGGCTCAGCGCAGAGAGGAAGCTGGGCTGGAAGTATTGATCGCACCGGGGGAGCGCCTGGGGGTGGGGCTGAGGGGCTCTTACCCCAGCTGGTTGTGTTCTTAAGGAGGGGAAAGAGGCTAGGAGACCTAGCTTGTGGCTCAGAAGCAGCTTGAGGGAGCCACAGCTCTTTGGAGACCACTTCTACTGTTGCCAGTACTCAGAATGCCTGGGATGACAAGAGGTAGTGAAAGCTTGGCTTTTTCATTCATTTGCAACCCACGCTATGGGGCTGATACCCTCTGACAGGGTAGCCACTTACACAAAGGTGATGTTGGGTGCCTTTACTCAGTGCCTTTACTAACAACTGTGCATCTCAATTTTGTTACACATCTTGATGGCCTATTCATGTTGCCTTAGCTTCTCATTGGAATTCTCAGCATCACAAGAAACAGGAAGTTTCTCCAAATTTAAAAACTATGACCTCTATGAAAAGACTGCTTCTGTGTACTAGTAGTAGGACCCTCCACCCCCCAAAAAGGAGGAACACCACAGAAATCCTGCTTGAGTCCTGTCAACACTGGGATTTACTACTTGAGGAGGCTTGGTGAAAGGCTCTCACACTCTCCTTCTATTTATCATTGCCATCTGTAGCCTGGGTGCCCTTAGAGAGGTTCAACTATCTCTTTTACAAATGGAAAACTTTGGGTATAGTGACTTATCTTTTCTACCTCCCTGTCAGGTAAGCCACTCGGAAGAAAGATATGAGGTTCCCCAGTATGCTGTAAACTCTACAAGTTGCCATATCTTTAGCCAGAATGAGAGTTCCCCAAGGCTGCAGCAATGCCAAGAATCAAAGCAACAGAAATTCCCTTTAAAGATGCTGTGACATAAAAAAATAAAATATTCTAGAGTTGATGGGCAATCCTGAATACAAAATAAATCCTTGAGGCAACTTGTGTGTGCATAAATCATACTCTTAAAATGTACCCTGTGTAACGTACCTAATACATGCTTATTTGAGCATAAACCAAAAACCCAACCTGAATGTGAGAGCCAAAGATTTGGGGTCCAGGTATTCACACATGGCATTTATTTTTATCATGCTTAATCTTTCTCTTCAAACTGATATAAATCCTAAAATAATCAGAGTTACAGTCCTAACAGTATGATCATAAATCTAGATTCATTGAAATTTACCTGATTTTTCAAAGTGATTGAAAAGTCACTTCATCTTATTTTTAAAATTCACTTGTGCATCTTTAAGTACAAAGTGAAAATATTAAGGAAAGTGGATCATTAGTCACAAGCTCCAAGTCTGGAAGAAATTATTTTTATTATTATTTATTTTTAAAACTGTATGAATGCAAAGCTGGAGGAGCTAAGGTGATTTGTGTTTTCAGCTCATAGGCAAGGCAAGGTGATTTGCAGTTTTCTGTGGCATTACATCTAAGAAAATGATTTTAGCTTCATAATTGAAATTGTGAGGGATTTTTCTAAGTGAACAAGCCCTGACATCCAGCTTCATCCTGACATTCTGACTATCCTTTCTCCCTCTGGTATAGCTAAGAAAGATATTCATGGATATCAGTAGGTTCAGTATGCTAAGGGAGAGAGAGATTCTTTAGCAATTTCAAGAGAAAGTTGAATGACTGTAGAAAAGCTAGGAGGAAATCCAAACATTACAAGGGTTGGAACTGTCTGAAAAGTTCTTTCCTCCCTGCTCAGGAATCACATAATTTTCAGTGTCCCTGCCTCCCCACCCAGGTTCTTTACTTGGCATTCCCAGGGAACTGACTGCCAGCTACATCATGATATAACAGCTTATCTGTACTTTTTAGAAAATGATGGTAGGACTACCTGTGAAGCCAGCTGTAAGTCACAGTGTTTCTCAAACTTTAATGGGTATGTGTACCACCTGGGGGTCTTGTTAAACTGCAGGTCTGAACCAAACAGTCCAAGGTTGGATCTGAGAGTCTGCATTTCAAACAAGCTCTTTCCCAGAAAGCCACCACTACACAGTGTAAATCAAATTTATAGTAGAAGGATTTTGGACAATATTCTCCTTACCATTTTTCTTCCTTTGCTTTCTTTCCCCCTCTTTTTTATTCACTGACAGAACTTGGCTTTTCTTTGGAGAGGTATCTTAAGCTTATCTACAACTAAAGGGAAAAAATGTATGCTCAAAAAAAAAGTAACTTGAGCCAGGTGTGGTGGTGCACGCCTTTAATCCCAACACTCAGTAGGAGGATCACCATGAGTTCAAGGCCACCCTGAGACTACATAGTGAATTCCAGGTCAGCCTGGGCTAGAGCAAGACCCTACCTTGAAAAAACTTTGGAAAATTTTACGTCACCTTGAAAACTCAGTATTCACTTGTGTTAGTACCAAAAGAAGGCAGCCTTGCACCCCCCTCCCCAGATTATGTATCAATCAGTTGTGCAGTGTAAGCTCTGGCTGGGGATTTTTGCCTCGGGTGACCTCAAGTGAGGAACTTGGGCCACAGGGAACTTCCCCAGTGATGAGCAGCGTTAGGTCCCCAAGTGTGCTTTAGTCAGTGATAGCTGTCTCCATTTAGGGGATGCCGTGTGCTATTTCTGAAGGTGGTTGGAGCTCAAGTGGCTCTCTAGCACTTGGAGACAGAAAGCTTCTTTTCCAGTGGCTCTATTGTGGTGGAATTTTTATGGACTTATCACAGGAGAGATCACACCTACGGCAGTGGGAGAGGAAGTAGAGGAGTTTATTAAGCCAGCATCTGGAGGGAGATAGATATCTCTCAATATTCTCAGGCTGAGTCTGTATTTTGGTTTTCTAGGTTTGGGAATAAGGCATGGTTAGCAAGCAAAGCTATGGTTTCCAGAAGCAGACGTGGCATTTAGCAGCTGTGATCAGCACAAAGAAATGGGCACAAGGGGAAAATTCAAATCTGAGTATGTGGCCATCATGCTGTTTCAAAAAGCCGCAAAACAGCATACATGATGTTTCAAAACATACTTGGCACATGACTCAAAATAACTTTTCAGAACACAAGCAGTTCCCCCAAACATGTATATCAATTATTGCTGCAGTTGGGTTGCCCTGTCCTTTACCCAGGTCCACACTCTAACCTAGTATAAACTTTCCTCTCTGCCTTATAAGACCCCTTTCAGCAAGGACATTTTCAGACATTTTCCAATCTGCTGAGCAGAGAGAAGTTCAGCTTCCCTGCAGTTAAATCTTTCAGCAGCCTTACTGGTTTTAGCTTTCTTCCCTCTTACAGCTTTAGTAATTAACCTTTTTTTTGCCACAAAATTGCCTTGACAATTTTGTTATTAATGGTTTTTACTGACCTGTACTGTAAGAGTTCTGATGACAGTACGAATTGCAGTAAGAATCTTCTTGATGACCCATATTCAGTGAGTGGAAATAGTTCTGTGTTCTAAGTCTTACACTATACTGGCTGACTTTGCTGACATTGGATGGTGATATACAGTAAGAGGATTTATCTATTGTCACTTGCATAAGCTTGGAAATTTCTGGGAATGTGGGAATGTGTTTAGTTGTTAGGTGGGTGTCAAGTATTTTGGAAAAGAATCATTGTAAAAAGTGTGCATCAATTCTCTCTCTTCTCTCTTTTTTTCTTTCTCTCTCTCTCCCTCTCTCTTTCTCTCACTCTGTGCATGTGTGTGTGCACATAGACATACAACCATGAACCAGTAACACATATTTTTTGTGTAATTACCTCTCAGTATGGATTCTGAGTTTCTTGTTAATTCATATCAAAATTAACACTGACAAGAGGCCACCTATATTTCAGAAGGTGCAAATTTTGTCTAAAATTACAGTTGTACACACAGACTCATATCCTTCATGATACTGAAAAGTCAATATTCCAATTAGTATGTGGGAGGACCTTCAGAGCAGCCCTCTGAGATGGTGGGGATGTTGTCTAAGCACAATTGTTGCCAAGTGCTCCAAAGATCATGCGGGTTTCTGCTCAAGCTGCCACTAACCTGTGCACTTTTTCTTTCCAAGGTGGCACCTGTGTGGTCAACCCCACTGACTTGTTTTGCTCTGTGCCTGGTCGCTTGTCCCTTCTCAGCTCTACTTCCAAATACAAGGTGACCATTGCTGAGGTAAAGAGGCGACTCTCCCCACCTGAGTGCCTCAATGCATCACTGCTGGGAGGCATTTTGAGAAGGTAAGCCCTGTGTACTCTGGGTCTAGTAACTGAGCTGAAACTGTCCATGTGACGTGCTAGTCCTCTGAGGTCAAGACTTATCATTATTGCCTTTGGAATGTGAGCTATCAAAACCTAGATTTTATTTGTTTTTGGGCAGAGCAAAATCCAAAAATGGGGGTCGTTGCCTGAGAGAGAAACTGGATAGACTGGGGTTGAACTTGCCGGCAGGACGACGGAAAGCGGCCAATGTCACCCTCCTCACATCTTTAGTCGAAGGTATGACCTTGAAATAAGGGAATGCTGGCAATTTTTTTTTTTGATATTCAGTCTTGGTAAATTATACTTTTTTTTTTTTTAGAACTTTTGATTGTACTGTAAGCAAGACAGTTAACAGTTATAGGCAAATTTCCCAATTAACTTTAGATGATTTGATTTGCCTTAAGATTTCTATTATAGAATATAAATTAATTTTCTGATCTTGGCAGTCATAGGGGAGAAGACAATGAAAGATGTACTCCTCAAATATTCCTGAATAACGGCAACAAAAACTGATGTTCTTTTCCATTTTATTAATTTTTATTTAATATTTTAGAGTTTAGACCAATTTAGCCTAGTTCATTATAATTCAGGATACCACAATCCACAGGAAAAAGAAATCCTTTGAAAAAGTTTACAGGAGCCAAGACATGGTAGTGAGCGGAATGTGCATTGTACTAATCCTTGGAGACATTAATAGAGGATGGTGGTGTTTCTGAGGGGACAAGATAAGCCAGAGAGAGGTGGAGGTAAAAAAAAACAGTATAAAAAAAGAGGCAGACATACATTCCTAGAGTTATTTTCTACCTTACACTTTCTTCTTTGCTCCTTCTATAAAACTAAAGTTTTTTTACATTTTTGTATAATCTTCTAAGAAGAGACAAGCTCTATGAATATTTTGTTTTTTAATTTGTGGTATAGAGTTCTTGAATGCCAAAGGAAACTCTTCCATGATCTGAATACTATTATTTTAAGTTTGAATGGTATGTGCTTTTAAATTTATTAAAAATTTATTTGCAAGGAAAGAGAGAGAGACAGAGAGACAGACAGACAGAGAGAGAGAGAGAGGAGAGAAAGAACAAGCTCCAGATACAGTCTCCACTTTGTGCATCTGGCTTCATATTGGTACTGGGGAATGGAACCTGGGCTGTCGGGCTTTGTAAGCAAGTGCCTGTAACAACTGAGCTATCTCTACAGCCTGAGTCATCTAAGTCTCATCTGACCACTATTGCATCAGTTAACTTGTATCTGCAACACTGTTGTGTGAAATAAAACCTTAACACCCTTGACTTTTTCCTATAAGTAGCATTTATTGAATAACATAAGGAATTATTGTGATCTTAGTAAGCCTAACACCAGGGAGACAAGAGCAAGTGGCCAGTGACTTATAGACTTTTTCATTGAGGCCAGCCTGGGCTACAGAATGTTTTCCAGTTCCTGGTTGGGTTGGCTGCATAGTGGGACCTTTTCTCAACAAAACAAACAAAAAAGATGAGAAAATAAAGTGATCATTCAGTGTGTTCTTGATATTTGTCTTGGCAAAGTTGCTTTATGAATTCTGCTATTAATAGTTCTCCTGCTTGTTTGCTTTGTAGTTTAGTGTTTGGAGACAAGGTCTCACATATTACATAGCCCAGGATAGCCTCAAAATCACATCAATCCTCCTGCCATAAACTCTTAAGTATTAGATCTACATATGTGCATCACTTTACCTCACTTATTAGCATTTATCTCTCCTTCATGCCCTAATAATAAAAATGAATGACATCTGTAATCCTACTGGCAAAAGACATGCAATAAATGTTATTCTTACATTTTGAACATCCCTGACCAAAAACTCTGAAGAGTTATAAAATCCAAGACTTTTAAAACTCTAACAAGTGCTCAAGTGTTTGGAGGTTTTAAAATGATTTTGTATTTGAATTTTAATATTAGGAGGGGTCAATTGGTAAGGTTTGTGTAAATATTCTAAAATGTGTAGGTAAGACTACAAAATACAAAATATTATGGTCAAAAATGTATGTGGACTGGTCCAGCAAGGCCACTGAGGAGGGCCCCCTGTGGGTTGGGAATAGGGAGGAGGGAAATGGGGGTACATTGCATGAGCAAGTCTTATCATCATGCTCATGAAATGTATCTAATCATTGACAATAAACAGGAAAAAAAAGATATTTTAAAATGTATGGATAAAGGCTACTGAACTTGTACTCTGATCCAGAGCTTGTTTTGTGTTTGCTAATAATGAAGGTTACACTGTGGTTCAAAGATCTAACTTACTATCCATATGCTGGGGGAGGGAGTAAGAAGAAGGGCAACATTTTTTTAATGACTAATTGTTGATTCTAAGGGAAGATAGATTTCTGCTCATTTTAAGTAAAAATATTAGCATTGTAGTTCTTCGGGGTGTGTGTATGTGTGTTTAATGTGGCATTTGGGTATGTGTGTGGTGTATTCACATGTATGTTCCTTTGTTGTGCCCCACTAACTCTCCTGTAGCAGGCTGCCCTCTCCTGCAGTGGGGTGTCTTCTCCTGCAGTGGGGTGCCCTCTCCTTCAGTGGGGTGTCTTTTCCTGCATTAGCCAGAGCAGAATGTTGGGTGTCCTGCTCCATAGTTCTTCCAACTGTTCTCATTTGAGTTGGAGTTTCTTACTGATTTTGGAGCTTGCCATATATTTTTTTTTCTGTGAACTCTAGTGATTCCCAGTCTCTGCTCTCCTAAGGGACTAGGATTATAGGCACATGTGACCCTGCCCAGATGCTTAATATTGTGGGCTCCAAATATTCAAACTGTGGCAGATACATGCACCCTCAGAACCCCATGCTTGTGAAGTGCACTTAACCACTTAGCTATCTCTTCAGCCTTCAAATTATAATTCATGTAAAGAACAAAGCAGTTCTGTTGGATATAATACAGGCGATTCGGGAATCAAGAAGTATGTAAATGGCAGGACCTAACTTCACAAGAGAATCAGTTGAGAAGTTATAATAACAAGTACCTGAGGCCCATCTGTAAACTAACTGAAAATTGGTCTGGGGCACCAATCCACTCTGATCCCGCCCTCTGAGTTCAAGACCAACTCTGCCTTGTGGCTTCTTTCTGTGAGTCAGTACAAAGTCCTGGACACCTCACAGACCAAGAGCCCATTGGATTTTATCAGGCCCTGAAGTACCTAAAGTCTTCATGATGTAGATAATCATCCTTTTATGTCAAATTCCATGTACATTTGTAGAACTTTTAAACAGGGTATGTTGCTTCCCCCAGCTCCCTACATACGACACTCAAATCTACACTCATATGCACATAAGTTTTAAAGTCTCTGTAATGTGTGCAATGTTCTCTGATAGCCTATTCCCTCTTCTCTGTGTTCTTATATGCTCTTTGTAAACTTACTAAATTTATTTCACAACTCACTATTAGTCCACATTTATGACCTCCAGTTAAAAAATCTCCTTTAGAACATAGAGTGCCTACAACTTGATGAACAAAGACATTCCATGCAAATTGAAGCAGGCTTCATTATGACAATGGGACAAACTCATGGTCAAGGGCTCTGTCCATGTATTCACATGTTTCTTTGGCTTGGGGGTGACATGTGATGATTCCATTCCAGGCCACAGTACCATATTCTCTACTAGGCTCATAGCCCATCAAGCCCAGAAGGTAACGTTGGACATGTACTGAGTAATAAGAAACCAGATCTGATTTATCAGCCACCCGAGACACACACTGGAGTAGTAGGTGCTTCTTTTAAGCCTTTTGGAAACATGATCTTTTATGACCCTATATGGATCTGAAGTTTGATTTTGTGTGTGCATGCTGTGTGACGTGTGTGGGGGAGGGCAGTGTCCCTAGGTTGTGTGTCTATGTGTACAGAGAACATGTGTGGGGTGGCCAATGGAGAACACTGAATATCTTCCTCTATCACTCATCCACATGTTTCATTGACATGGAGTCTCTAATCTTGGAGCTGTAGTTTTCTTGATCTCCGGTGATTCTTTAGTTTCTGATGCTCACAGGACTGGAGTTACAGACCTGCATGGCCATTGCCAGTTATTTATGTGGGTGCTGGGAAATTGAACTCAGATGGTCTCTGGCCCTCATGCTTATATGGCAATTACTCATAACTACTGAGCCATCTCCCCAGGCGTAGGAACTAGAAAGGTTTTGTTTTAAAATTTTATACTTCAAAACTTCACCATATTTACCATTTTGTAAGTGAGCCCAAATGCTGATTGGTAATGGTTTTTTTCTCCCTCAGTCTCTCTCTCTCTCTCTCTCTCTCTCTCTCTCTCTCTCTCTCTCTCTCTCTCTCTCACACACACACACACACACACACAAACACACACACACACACACACATATATATATATTGCTAAACACTCACACACCAAATATATATATATATATATATATATTGCTAAAGCCAATAGTGTTTTTTCCCATAAATCCTTAAACTAGATTTCTAGCCATCTAAAATGGTCCATCAGCTTTCTTTTCACCCTATATAGTATGATGGGAAAGTAAACTGCTATTTTTCAACACTATTTGTTGACATCTTCGTTTAAATCCAGGATTTTCTACATTAACCCTATATACATCTTTAAAAATATTTTGTTTATTTGCAAGCATAGAGGAGAAAAAGACAGAGAGAGAATGGGTGTGCCAGGATCTCCAGCCATTGCAAATGAACTCCAGATGCATGTGCCACATTTTGCATTCAGCACAATGAATGTACATGGGTATTCAGGAATCACTTTAACTGATGAGCCATCTCTCCAGTCCCCTCTATGCATCTTTTTAACATTATTTATTTATTTATTGATATATATATATATATATATATATATATATATATATATATATATATATATATATATAGAGAGAGAGAGAGAGAGAGAGAGAGAGAGAGAGAGAGAACACATGCCAGGGCCCCAAATGCATACACCAATTTGTAACTTTGTGCATCTGGCTTTATGAGGATACCAAGGGAATGGAACCCAAGCCTTCATGCTTTGCAAGCAATGGCCTTTAACCTCTGAGTCATCTCCTAGCCCAGCCCTGTATGCATCTTAATCACCAGCCAGCTATTTAAGTGCTGTTAAATATCTTGGGAAGATTGTTGCTGGCAACTCTTTCAGAATAGCTTGATATCTGGATGGCATCCAGATGAGTTCAACCATCTCTCCATATTTTTGGTTCCATACTTGACCACAAGAGAGAAAATATCCATTTTTTTCACAGGCCAGTCTTAAAAGCAAATCTTTTGAGGATCAAATTTCTGAATTTAAAGCCCTGTCTGGCATTCAGTGCAGAAAAATATAATCTTTGTAAAGATCCAATCACCAAGGAGTGTGAGGCTTTGTGATTAAAATTACTAGAAGAATGCTGCCTTTTCAAAAGTAAACCCTGTCACTGACATGATGACATCATCATGATATTCTTATGTTTATGTGCTTGCTTTGGATTTTCAAGAATTTTCTTTTAAATTATTCTAAAGATAATTTTTCTTATATTCCTTTTAAATTGAGCTATTCCTCGAGTAATCTTGGCATTGTTCTCAATTCTGCACATTGGGGTCTTTGTTTTTAGGGATTGTTTGAGGGATCTTTAAGATGAATCTGGGGATGGGGAGATAGCTCAGCAGTTAAAAATACTTGTTTTCAGCAGGTCATGATGGTACACCTTTAGTCCCAGCACTCTAGAGGCTGATTTAGGAGGATCAAGGTGAGTTCAAGGCCAGACTGAGACTACATAGTGAATTCCAGGTCAGCCTGGGCTAGAGCCGGACCACACCTTAAAAATTTTTTTTTCAAAGCTTTTGGCCAGAGTTTGATTCCCCAGAACCCATATAAAGCCAGATGCACAGAATGACATATACATTTGGAGTTTGTTTACAGCAGTAAGAGGCTCTAGCATGCCCATTCTCTCTCATCTTTTTCCTTCTCTCTCATAAATACAATAAAATATTTCAAAGACATTTACTTCAAGCAAATTTATCATGCATTTCAATAACTCCAGACATCCTGTTACAAACATCATCATACCCAGTAACTAAGGTGTGATGGGCAAGAGACTATCAGTTTTTACTTGATAAAATCACTTAGAAGATGGACATTTTAGCAATGCAGATAATCTTGATATCACATGATATATGCAAATCTAACATAAAGTAAGCATAAAAATATTAGAATCCCATGAAATCTTGCTATTTACCCATATATGTTTATCCGAGGTTTAAATATCAACTAGTAATTAGGCATAACTTCATTATTTTCATTTTTTTGTTTTTTTGTTGTGAAGTAAAGTCTTACTCTAGCCCAGGCTTATCTGGAACTCACTCTGTAGTCCCAGCCTGCCCTCAAACTCATAACAGTCCTCCTAATTCTTCCTCCCAAGTACTGGGATTAAAGGCCTCTGCCCAGATCCCCTCTTTATTACAATAAGCCTTTTTCTCCACATTTCTCCCTGTTAGTCATAATGCTCTAGCCTCTCTATCTATTCCAATGTCAACAGCTTCAGGGTGATGTAAATTTCTGGAATATACAGGGGTCTATAATTGCTTAGCTCAAAGCACTTACCTGCTGTGGAGACACTGTAGTAATTCCAGATTCTTCTGGAGTAGAAATATCTCTCTAGAAAACTTTCAAAGAAGTTGGTCAGTGTTATTGTTCTAGTTGGCCCATAGCTTCTGTAGCTCCTCCCTGCCCCACTTTCCTCTAGAACAATCTTTGTGGCATTGGTTGTGCTAGCTTATACTAGGAGTCAGTGATCTAGTCAGGGGATATCACTCCCTCCTCAGTGTTGCTAGAAGGAAACTGCTTGCCAGAGGGAGTGTTTTTTAGCTTTTGCAACAACTCAGGTAACATGATCAACTAACATCCAGGCCACTGAAAGCACTGCTTATTCAGGCTCTTTGATGGAAATACCTCTAGTGACAGTGTGTTGTGATAGGGAGTGAACTCCTCATTTTCTCTTACTGTCTCCACTGCATGAGCACTTTAGGTTACACCTGACTGGAAGGATGAGGCTGAGGAATGCTGGGAAATGTAGTCTCAGCAATAACATAAGAGTAGATAAATAGAAAACATTAAATAATATTTTTATTTATTTGCAATGGGAGCTAGGGAGAGGGAGGGAGGGAGGGAGGGAGCCTCTTGTCACTGCAAATTAACTCTAGATACATGTGCTACTTCATGTACCTGGCTTTACATAGGTACTTGGGAATCAAATCAAGGCCAGTAGGCATTGCAAGCAAGCATAGTTTACTGCTAAACCATCTCTCTACTCTTAAAAGCTTTTTTTTCTTTTAGTTTATAAATTTATTTTCATGTGAGTATGTGTGCACATGCGTGCACGTGCCAGGGCCTGCCTCTTGCCACTGAAAATGAACCTCCAATGCTTGCATCCAACTGTATGTGGGTGGCTTGGGAATTAAACCCTGGGCCATTAGGCTTTGCAAGCAAGTGCCTTTAATGCTGAGCCATCTTCCCAGCTCCCAAAATAAATTTTTGATGGTCTAGCACCCATACTGACATGGCATTGAATGTATGTTTTTTGTGGAGTTAAGTTCATTCACATTAATTAAGCCTTTGGCACCAGTGTGTCAAAGATGTGCTGAATAATAATAATAATAATAATAATAATAATAATAATAATACCTGTGCTTTTTTCCTTAAACCACTCACAGATGCTGAGTAAAAGGGAAACTTACTCAAAATTGGAAGTTTTTCTCTGAAGGAAGAAAAGTTGGAAGAAACTAGAGTATTAGAACACAATATTTAAGAGTATGGCTTCTGGCATAAATGTGCTTGTGTGCCCTCAACTTTGCCTTGTATTATAAGGGCAGACACGTCCCCTCTCTGAAGAGCAGTGTCCCTATCTACAAAGCAGTGTTAGTAGTCATAGCTCCTCATGAAGTTGTTATGAAGATCCACCTGAGTGTCTGCAGAACACTTAGCATGGTGATGAACATGAATTAGGAACTTAATACATTTTGGTTATCATTATTCTCAAACAAGAAGAACAAAAATTCAGAGAGATTAACTCTTCAATCTATGGTTACACCTTTTGTAGAGAAAAGGTTAGGAATCCACTTTTTCTGGTTTGCAAGCTAGAACTGCATTTTCCACTTAGATTTTTGTTTCATGGCATGTTTTGTGAAGAGTCTCATTGCTGTGTTAGTTTGTGATTGAACTGACGTATAACCCAGGACTAGAGAAAAGCCATCAATCCTTGGTCCAATTTTCACCTTGAATTAAGCCTCCTTTATTCATAGTATAATCCTAGACAGGTTTCTCTAGTTTTAAACCCCCCCATATATATATATATATATATATATACATACATACATACATACATATATATATCACTTCATTTCAAAATAGAGTACTCTATAACATGAATTTGCACTTTGCATCTTTATATTTTGTCATTCTTTTCCTAACACTTTGTTCTTTAAAATAAAGATGGTGTGGTGTCAATGAGTGCATTGTAATTTATTTAATAGTGGTCTACTAAATATCTTAAAGGTATTTCTTAGTTTTTAACTGTTATAGCGTTGCAATGAATAACCTATTCACATGCTCACACAGAAAAACAAGTACATCTATGATAAACTCTGAGAAACAGTGTTTCAGAGTCAACAGATACTGCTTTTATTTTGATAGATCACAGGCAGATTATTGTGCATAGCTATTATCAATGTGTAGTTGGAACTGCCAAGAGTGTGAGAAGACTTGCTATGCTCTCCTGTGCTTTTGCAGAAGGAGGGTTCTGTCATATTTTTCATCTTTGCTAACTTGATGGGTTGATAATAAAAGCTATCTTTTAAAAATTAGGTTGGGGAGCTTTGGAGATGGCCCAGTGTATAAAAACACTTTGCTGAGCAAGCATTGGGACCAAAGTTCAGAGCCCAGCACCCAAATAAATGCCAGGTGGTGTGGCAGCCTGCTGGTGATCTCAGTTCTCAGGAGGTGAACACAAGGATCCTTGGGGAAAGCTGCCCAGCTAGACTAGCCGAGTTGGTGAGCTATGTGTTCCAGTAAGAGATCATACTTCAGTAAATGAAGTGGAGAATAATCAAGAAAACAGTGATTGTTAACCACTGGCCTCCACACACACTCCAACCTGCACACAAATGCATGTTCACCCACACACATGTGCTGCCACATTCATGTGAACATGCATACTTGAACACATACAACACCTGCATACACAGGCAAATGGAAAGAATTAGGTTGAGCATATGCTTAGACTTTTATGAGTTTTCTATCGGGTAACATGGTGTTGTAGTCAGCTACACCCTGCTTGTATGAACCTCAAAACTACACACAGTTATGGTAGGAAAGGATTTATTGAAGTTACAGATCCAGGAGAAGTTCCATGATGGCAAAAAGAGGCTAACTCTCTTTCACAGGTCCAAACAGAGAGAGAAGCCATCACTAACACCACACACACACACACACACACACACACACACACACACACACTTCAGCAAATAGATGGGGGAGGGGCAGAGAGATTTTTCTTCCCCTTTATATAGCCTTGGGGGGAGGTGGTTCCTTGTAATCCTTACCCTGATTTGTTGATTTCCTAGTCTCTGGAATTTCCTACCTGCACTGCCCTCCCAGAAAGGGATGTTTGTTTCTAGCTCACCTGACTTCCTGAATTCCCCGAGCCTCTTTTCAGTCTTCATTTCTGAGGAAATCTGTTAACACTCAAGATTACTATGGATTGATAACAAGTCAAGTTGACAACAAAACTTAACCATCACACATGGTATTCGTTTTCATTATTTCATATATGCTCATCATATGTTAGGAAACTTGGCTATTTATCTCTGAAATGAGTTTGCAAACCTCCTTACCTCTGAACTTTCAGTTACTTACTGCTCTAGAGTTTTATTTGCTCAGGTCTTTGGCTAAGCATGCTCATGTCATCATAGCTCTCATATAGTTATTGTAGCTTTCATTTTTTTAGGTCTTTAAAAGGCCTTTTTGGTTTTATGACCATAAAAGAATTGTCCCATTTTTAATTACTTTGTGGATCTACTTTACAGCATTTGGAATTTGTTTCATTGTTGGTTGTATGATATAGATTCATTCCAGATGGCCACCCCGTGGTCCCAACACCTTGCACTGATAACCATAATTTCCTTATTAACATGAAAAACAAGCTACATCTTATACTAAATCCACTAATAAAATTTTATACCTAATAGCTCAATGTTAATGTCTTTATTGCCTTAATAATGCCACTTTCTATTTCTACTACCACATTTCCTTTTTTGTCTTCTAGAACTTGTATTTTAAGATGATAGAGCTTGTCAGCCAAGTAAGTCAGGCTTGATCATGCAAGAACCCAGCTACTTATACAGTTTAGTAGCAACACAATAGTTAATGCCTTCTTCTTAGAAAAATCAAAGAATCCTTACATAAGGGGAAGATGTGTAGCCCATTTCTATGTAATCTTCTATTTATATTTTCTCCATGCATTTATGTATTTTCTGATTGGTTTGTAGATTTGAGAGGTGGAGTGGACCAGCCCACCTGGGCAGTCTGTCTTGGTAGCCGGCTAGACTGTGGACACAGGGGGCACTGTAGGTCAATCTGGATCACACAAGAGTTCCATTCCTGCCAAGAGTTCTATTCATGCAAGGGTGAAGTGGCGTTGATTCTCTCTTGGCCTATTTCTAGCTATAACTGCCTAAAAACATGCAACTTTCTCCTCTTTCTCTTTCAACATGTTATACTCTTCTTTCCATATGATTTTAGGATGTATTCATTTTTCTAGTAACTTTCTTTAGCTTTATGGATTATCTATCATAAATCGGGTGCAGAATATTAAAATTAATATTAAAAAACCATGTGGGCATTTAGACAAAATCAGTTAGCAAGGAACCTGCCAGATTATAAAATCTCTATCTATGTCATAGATCAGATAAAGTAGTGTTATAGATAGGAGTCCTTCTAGAATAATTCAGAAATTTTATGACAGACATATCAACTTTGCTATTCAGCTTTAGGATTTACTCTATCTTGTTACTATAAAATAATCTATGTACAGAGTCCAATAGTAGTCAAACCTGTAATCCTCGCTACTCCAGATCCTGAATCAGAAGGGTCATAATTCAAGCAATGCCTTGTGGTACTACAAAATGAGTTCAAGCATAGCCTGGACAATTTAGTAAAACCCTGCCTTAAACATGAAAGTAAAATTTATCTGGGGATATAGCTCAGTGGTAAACACTGTTTATCATGAATAAACAAGGCCCTGTGTTGACTATTCTGTAAAAGCAAAAACAAACAAAAAGTAATTGAGTTAATGTAATACCCATACTTGGAAGTATATTCAAATTTTCTAATACACATGTTCTCAAATAATTCCACAGGTTGAAAGCTGTTCTTCTGCCATGCATGAAAATAAAATTGAAACATTACACATGTGACCAAATCAAAACTTATGAATCATCCATTGCTTTTTTTAAGTGATGTACATTGCAATACCAAGTTGAACATAAATTTTTTGGTAATATTTACAGTGACAATTGGTAAGGATTATCCAACAAATTACAGCACCACTTAAAAGCAGATTTGTTTTGAATATTTACATTTAGTTATATTAAGTAAAATCATTTTAAAGGAAGAAAAGAAAAGCTCTTAACTGCATGAAATTCTGAAAATTGGGGATTTTTAGTTCTAATTTAAAATTTTAATTTAGACCTATTCCTTATAAACCAGAGCCTCCGTATAATGTACAACTGACTTTACTTCACAAAATATCTGACATTAGCTTTCTACTCCAGTGTGCTGTCAATGAAGGTCACTTAAACTTTGACCTATTATTTTTTCCTTGAGTTTTACTTGTTGCTTTGCTGTAGGGAGAACTGAATTCCCGGATGCCAGGGAACAAGTTGTTATCTCATGTTTCAGAATTTACTTATAGCTGCTTCATATTTAATACGACATCACCTGATGCTGTTGTTATTGAAGTCAAATACTGCTCAAAGATTTCCTCCTTCACGGATTGAAGAGGCAGTGTTACTTGGCACACAGAGCCTAAAACCTTTGCAAGCAACAATCTTATCCCTGGAAACATTCATGTGGCGTTCATCTAAATTATGCAGTTCTGGAAATAATGTGAAATAAAATGGATCTTGTTTTCAAAGTTAAGGCACTGTTTTAATTTTTTAAAAGGATACATGGCCAAGTGATACAATATGTTGAAATGACAGGAACATTTGAACTTGCTGTGAACTAGGGCATCCTATCTCATCTCTCAAGAAGGGAGATGTCAGTGGCCAGGTATAAAAAGAGAAATGTTCCTAATTCTTCCTGGAATGCCCTTTCCATCACAGATGACTACACTTGCTCATTTCTCAGAGGCAGAGAAGCTCATGCATCTTTATTTTCACAAGTCAATCAAATCCCCAAAATTGTACTCATACTTGTCTCATCCTAAAATTTCTATTTGTCTTAAGCCTGTTGACACTAAGGCATCTGCTGTAAAGGCATAAACGTTATGCACGTCATTGATTGTAAATATCATGTGTATTTTAATTGATGGATTCATTATTCATTCATTCTCTGGTTTTAACACACAAAGTTTTTGTGGCAGGATGCATACATTTTTAACTACATATTAGAGTGTCTTCACTTGCCACTTCCTTTGATGTAGCATTGCTATACACCCTGTAACAATGTTACATTGCAAGCAGCAGGAAGCAGTAAACAGAATGGAGGGAAGGAAGGATCTGGCTGTCATGTGAATGTAAATAGCATCTGTTCTTACAACTTCCACACGGTGAGAGTGCTGCATAAAACAGAGCGAAGCATCATGAATCAGGTCTTTGCACAAAACTGAAGAGCCATCCTCTTGTTTGCACTGATTATTGAAGTGTCTATTTCTCTGTGAACAATCCAGTGTACATGCTACTCTGGCCCACATAACTTGGCTTGCTGTACAAAGATGGAAGATGTGCAAAATGCCTTTGCATGGAGGATCTTGGAGTTTGTTCTGGTCATG